>BPLQ01003589.1:0-26875 GCA_021605075.1 Caerostris darwini
ATTAAATATCAAATACCTATAATTACCAAATAAATGAAAAACTGCTCACTGTTTTAAAATCAAGTACTACTGATCTGGAAAGACGTACGTGTTTCTAAATGTGGTTCTGTGATAGTGTAGTGGAACGCAGTTTTTATGGAGTTCTACCCAGCGATTGCTCTCCCCAAAACAAATAATTTATTCGATCAAGTAATATTCCCAATTGGATTGCTCGAATGCTGCTATTGATCTTTCAGTGTTTCTAATTGAGCAATCTTAATGTGTCAAATTCCCTCAAGAGTAGATTTCGATTTTTTTTTGTCCATTCAGTAAAAAAAAATAATAATACAGTTTGGATGTATAGTTTTACTTCTTTATTTTTATACTTCTGTCCTATCATCAATTCAGGTAATTCTTCCTTAATTCAGAACTTTTTAAAAGTTAACGGAATCTTATTGTATAAAATGCTGTGTAAATTGTTCTATAAAATATTTTTAGTAAGAAAACGTAATGTACAAATTTTACCTGAACATTCATTTAATTTAGATCAACAAATATAAAAAAAAATCAATTAAAATTCAGCAGAAAATCAAAGGAATATTTAAATAATATATTACAAAAAAAAAATTAGCATAAATTTTCACAATAAAATAGTAAAATATTGAATTCGCTTTAAAATTAGTTTTAATAAATTCATTAAAAAATTGATTAATATGTAATCAATATGCTAAATGGAATTTTATATGTTGTTTCATATCCTGCATGATAGACAGCAACATCTAGACCAAATCCAAGAACCTATGTAGTCTCATGGAAGGTGAGAAAATGGGTCAGCTTTCTGTTGTGATGGAGTATCCGTAGGTATAAATCTGGCTTAGCTCCGTGACGCTGAAAAAGAAGGGAAGTGCCTTGCTAGAAGAATTTTAAGGGTAGTTACCCAGCATTTTCGTATCGTATGGGAGAAACCCGGAAAACTCCTAGCTCATAGTCCGAGTAACGTAGGCAAGAAACTGAACATCCCAAACACCATCGAGTTTCCTGGTGTTTTGAAACAGTGTCTACAGCAAAACAGCCAGCTGATTGACCTCCTCTTTAATGATCACCATCGGCGCATGTTGCCACTGAGCCACGAGTTGGCCAAAATTTTTTATTAACATGTATAATAAATAGACTGTATATTTTTAATTTTTAAAATTACTTTTACGCATATAATTCTAAGAAACACAGACAAAATCGTAGGAAATATGATAATTAAATTATAAGTATTATGATGATTTCTATTAAATTTATTTATCATGTTAATTATAGATATTAAAAATTTGATTATTGAATCTAAATCTGAAAATTAATATACCAGTTATTTAAATATTTTAAAATAACAGGTTCAAAATCACTATTGTTAGATGAATAAACTAACAACAAGAACAATATTTACAACAATATAACCGTCACAAAAAATAAATAACTTTATTTTTACTAAACACATTTTAATGATTTCGCTGGACTGATAATCCCATTTAAAGCTAAATTGAAACATATAGTCTCCATAAATTAGCTTTATTTAACTTTTGCTTCAGATTCTTTTGTTTTGTTAAAGACACATTTTAGTTAATAAATCAATTTAAGCAAGACTTACGTATAAATAATTTTTACAATGCATTTACAAGTACTTTGATGGCTAATCATCTTGTATTGATATGTAACCTATCTTTTATTCTCGAATTTTGCTTAAATCTTAATTGCTTGAATACAGCAAATAAATAAGAGTATCATTAAGTCATGACATAAAATCAAAGATACAATTGCAACCAAATGAATGGTGTTTTATTTTATTGCAGCATTTTCAATGTTGGAAAAATTTTTATTTTAGATGTTCATTAAATTTTATGCATTTCAGAAAAAAGCTTATTTACAGCATGTGAAAAGATTTGAAAAAGAAAAATAATTGAATTAATTCAGATTTAATGGCAAAAGATTTGAATGCTGAGCTTCATTTGGGATTTACAAAGATGAAAAAGTATTTAAAAATGTTAATAATCCTAATAAATATATTTTCCTCTACTCTATTATTAAGAAAAAGTATTATTAAATATGTGCTTAGCAAATGAATGTATTATATGTAAGGGATGTATTAAATTTTAATTGAATAATATCTTTTGATTTGGATCTATATCAATAATTTATGTTTTTAAGAGTTTCATATTATCTTAGGATTTTTTATGTGATTAAATTTGTATTAAATCTGACAAATTTTCTATAAATAATTTGTTAAAGTAACTCCATTTTCTAATCAAATGTATCTTAAATAATATTAAACCTAATTTGTGTTATCGAATATACCCATCGTAAAATTCCATTTATATTTTCTTTATATTTGGATAAATTTTTGTGTATTTTTGTAAATTGGGTAATTTTCTGTATTTTGGGTAATTTTAAATTCTAATTTTTTTTAAATCTAAATTTTTGGCTAATGTTTCTTAAATTGAAACCGAGATGTTAAAACTTATAATAAGCAAAAAACATCATTTCTAAAGTTAATAATATTTAAGAATATTAATTTCCCTGAAATAAAATTATATGTTTCTTAAAATAAAATGTTGATAATTTTTAATCGTAAATGCTCTCTGTTCTGCAAGAATTTGCTAACATTTTTTCTTAGCCAATTTTATGTATCTAGCAATTAAAATAATGTAAAATGTTCTTTTTTTTCTCTAAAACAACAAAAGTAAATTTTCGTTAAATTTTAATGAAAAATGTCTTAATCAAAATAATGGCATTTTCTTCTTTTAATTGATTTTATGCATTAATATGAATTCTAAAAAATTACTATAACTGTAAATATTTACCATAAATGTAATTTTTCTTATAGGAGGAATGATATGTTTCCTTAAATTAAGATTGATATCCTCCATTTACATATGGAGTAATTTAGTACAAAGTTCTTCCAACGATATTCCAATCAATCTCAACATTTAATTAATTTTACTTTTTCATCTCTGAGAGGATATTTTGAAATACAATTACAAATGCTTTTCTGCTTATAATAATGCCTAAATATTTCTATAAATTAACGTATATATAGCACATATATGAAAAATGCAATTTTTTAATTATGTAAATGGCCTATAATTGCACAGTTATTTAGATTTTTTTAAAACTAAATGCATGTTATCTAAATAAATATATTTTTTGTTAAAATTTTGAAAAGACATTTCCAAAGGTATTAAAAAAAGTTATTCATTAAAATCCTAACTTTAAATGCTTTTTTTCTGGATTTGAATATTTTCAACTTTCCATGCATTGTATTTTCTCGTATATGCCTCATGAGTATGCATACTAATTATATGTTTTCTGATGTATTATAAATGAAATTATGGCATAATAGTAAAGTTCAAAATAAAAAAAAAAAAATGTAATATTTTTAGATAATTGTAATTTTACAATTTATGAAAAATATTTCTGGGATGATAAAATCAATATCAATAAAATTTTTAAACAAACTAATATAAACTGATGTTTCTCAGCTTTACAAATATTATTTAAAATAAAAAAATATCGTTAATTATCGGCCATTAATTAAAGATATTTAATATCATTGTTAAATATCTAGAAAAATTAATACTTGAAATCAGTAATGGTTTTGTTGTGTTTTGTAAACTGCTGTATATTAACCAATAAAAAAAAAAATCAATATTTTCTCTAAATAATAAACACTGGAATAAATTTTATTTTAAAAAGAAATATCAATGTAAATTTACAAGTGGATTTTTTAAATTAAAAATAGGCACTCCTTTTTTTCATATTTAATTCATCAAAACTTATAAAAAGATTGCTGAAAGGAATAATATTCACCAAATACTTCGTTTCTGTAAATTAAAAAGAAATCTTGAATAAAAAATTTATAAACTATATAATATGACATTTGAAAATATTAAAAAATGTATTAATAAAAGAAACAATTACAAAGCATTCAAAAATCTAATATTTTAATTTTAAAATAATTTTCAAAAGACGTCTTTATTGCATTTACTCTAATATTTATGAGTTGCACATTAATGGAAATATCAACTAATAATAAAAAATAAACATTGTGAATCCTGTTTGTGAATAAGAAAAACACATAATGAGTTACGACGTCATTTTTTAGTCACAATTCTTTTGCAGACTACTTTTGAATTAAATAATTTGAAAATGCAGTTTACCGGTTAAAAAATAGATTTTTGATTTAATTATAAATATATATTAAAAAGCTTGTCAGCATTTTTGATTAAGAGCCCAAAAGATAAATTCTGAGAAAAAATAGAGTCATTGTTTTTAATGTTTTAAAAAATGCAAACGCACAATCCTTTTTTATATACAGGGGTATGCTATTAATACAGCATTTATATCTTAAAAAACCATGAGCATAAAAATAAAATTTTAATTAGGAGGGCATAGTTTAAATGACTCTTTTATATAATAAATATAATTCTTACTTAACAGCTTTGTTCAACAATCCAAGGCGTTTTTACAAAAATAAACATTAAAATATTTAATTAAATTTTGTACAAAGAAATGCGTTTTATTTTAATGAGGTCTCTAAATTTCTCTCAAAATTTTTAATTAAATGTATCTGTCTGATGAAAGCGTTTAAAGTATCTTTTTTAATGTAGATTTTGAATGATTTGTATTCAAAGAAAAAGCTGACTTGTATATATGCAACAAAACTAATTTTAAGCTTAACAAAAAATTTTGATGATATAATATTTGGTTATATATATTTTGGCGATTTAAAGAAAAAGCTGACTTGTAAATAAAACTAATTTTAAGCTTAACAAAAATTTTTGTTTAAAAACAAATGTGAAAACCTGTAAAATTTTTTATGCTACATAAATGTTAGAATGAAATATGTTTAACTGAATTTTATTCTATTTTCAGCATTCGCATTAAAGTAAAGGTTCCTAAGGCAAATTCTAACCCAGAGAATTCTAATCATACAGTCCGTGAAAGATTCAACAAAAAATGCACTTACACACACACATGCAAAAAAAAAAAAAGCTATTCAGTAAAAATACATTAAAAAATAACCAGAATTTTTTTTTGGGTGTGTGTGTGGACGAGATCGTTTGGGAATTTAGGGCAGAAAGGAGTGAATTAATATTTCCCCTTTCAAATCTAGCTCTGACGTCCAAGCCTTTAGCGTGATACGTTCCATACATTATGTATTTCAATCTCGGAAGCCTTAACAATACCAGAGGGCTTAGGAGATGAGAGTTTAGGCGGCCGCCTATCCCCCAGTAATATAAAAGCCATCGGATGGGTTATGTAGAGCACGCTAAATGAGTTCTGTCAGTGCTTTTATGAATCTGATAGGAATGGTTGGAAAATGGAGTACCAAGTTGAAGTTCATTGTACTCCTTGCTGGAGGATAGTTTGGTAATGATAATATAAATTTGCTCTTTGAAAGGGCTTTCCAACAAGATGTATAATGCTCTTTCATACATTCCGGTGTGTAGAGTGTACTTAGTCAAGTCATTTAGGAGGAGAGAATAAGATACTTTCACTAAAATTAGCATTAGTATCTTTGTTTATACTGTATAAAGCATATAAAATTTAATAAAATGTTGGGCATTTGTTTATTTTTTCTTTCGTGGTGGGGAATAAATTTTGATATTAATATATATTTTTTCAGGACAGGCTGTAACTTCTCGTCCTATAATACACTTATAACGGTTTCAAGAATAGTGTCAGATTTAGGTTAATGGGAACACTTTAAATTTTATTTACAAACATTTTATATTCACATATTAATGAATATAACAATCAAACATATGAATTATGATTACAAAAATATAATCTATAAAATGATAGCCAAGATATTATAATATCTCACAACAATTCATCACGAATTGCAATAAGAGTTTTTGCAAAGGCAAGTAGATCCTAGAAAATTCATGCAAAAGTTTCATTATCAACAATTCTAGTTGTGTTCTCTTAATTACATCGAGCATATGTATTTACCGCATATATTGAAATGTCTCGGCTTATACTAGACCTATAAATGTTTTAAGAACATGCCAAGTTCATGGGAACACTTTAATTTAAAATCTTTCAATTTTATCATTCATTGTAAATTTGTGGCTCCAACTGGGCAAATATATCACCAAATTTGGTAATCCTGGTTTCCTGTACTGTTTGCAATTCACTAAACTTACAATCGCAACCCGTTACTTAGCGCATTTTGGCGAAAATATTTTTTGATGCCAAATCCCAACAGCCCTATTCTGAGATTTTACCGAAGTTAAAATTTGTATGAATTGGTGAGTATTTATGTTTACCATAAAAAGATTTAAATTGTTTTTTTATTGGAATAATAAACTAGGAAATCCAGCATTAATAAATAGTTTTATTGTTTAGCACTGATAAATGATATGATGATGAGATATTGCTATCATTTTTGATGTAGTTGTATTTCTGCATTTGTGTTTTCTTGACTCAAATATAAATATGCTATATTACTGTAACATATTAGTTAACACTATAATCTTTTAACACCAGAATTGAAACAAAAAAAAATTTTAAATATAAGTCAAAAAATATTTTAAATAAAATAAAAAGAGGCAATTTAAAATTCATGTACACTTTCTCTTTGAATGAATTGCTTTTAATATTTCTCTTTAAGTTCTATTGTGCATTGCAATATTTTACTGTTTAAAAAACCAAATTCTTTAATTAAACGCATTTCTTAGAAATATTAGATGCAAAATGTCTGTAAGTAAAAACATGACGAAGAATTAATATATTGTGTGAATTAATATAAAGGAAACAAGTAAGAGACAATGAAAACAATATTAAAGGAAACAATGAATTTAAAAGAAAAAACGAAAATTGATAAAAAAAATATCTAAATTGCATCATAATAACAATAATTATTTAAAGAATTCACAATATCAAAATATTACTCTAAAGTTTGATTGACTTGTTGAAATGGTTTCAAAAATTTGAAGCAAACTTATACAGTGTGAACAATTAAAAATTTATGAATGTGCATTTTGCAAAATAATTTTCAAAATTTTAATTTTGGGATAGTAATAAGAAATTATTTTCTGTGGATTTAGAAATGAATTTTTAAAAATTTTTTTTTTTTTATGACAAATCGATTGATTATTACATTTCTGTTAATGCTAATACATAAACTTTATAAAATGAGAGCTATAAGAATAATTTTATAAAATGTATTTACGTGCTTGGTATACTCTATATATATGATAATTTTTGAAAAAAACTAATATAAACAACTAAAATTTTTATTTGAAGTTTGTAAAAGAATTCTGAGATTTTAAGATTTATATATCTACATCATTATCAAAATTGTAAATGTTTTAAAATAATATATAGTAAATATAATTATAAAAATAATTTCTTAAAAAAGGAAGTCTTAAAATATAATGTTTTAAAACATTATAAAATAAAATTTATTAAGTAAATATTAATTAATATTTATCAGATTTTTAAAATCCCTCAATAAATGCATTCAGTTTTTCAAAAATTTCAGAAATGAAGCAGTCCTATATAAAAGCACATATTATAAATTGGATTTTTTTTAAACTACAAAAATATAAAACTCAGTAATGCATAAAAAAAAATTCCAAAAATAAAATATTTCCTATCTTGCACAAAAATAAGAAAATAACTATCATGAAAATGTTTTCTGACTAAATAATGCGAACAAATTCAACGTTGTACAACAGTATATTTTTAATTCCAAAATCAATAAGTTGACTTCCTCGTTCAATTTTTTAGAAATATTTTGCTTGCCTGTGTCACAGAGAAAACTCGGTTTAGATAATTTTAATTTAGAGAATTTAGCTTTCTGAATTGAAGCATGAAATATATTGGAACAAGCTTGAAATAATTTTTTACATTTATTTTTACTTGGTAGTCAGATTTTTTTATAATGGATAGAAAAATGCAAAACATCTGGTGAAATTTTAATGTTTTCATGGAATCTTTTTTTCAGAAATTTTATTTCTTAAGAAAATGAGTGAAAGAGTTGTTTTTGCTGTACGGAGCGATTTTTCCATTCATTATATTTGTGTGTACAGCAAAGTTTAATGAGTAAATTAAGTTCCAAAAAACAAAGAAATCTATGTGTTTTTGCAGTGGTTTTAAAAACATTCCTTTTGGTAAATAATTAAAAATGAAAAATTATACATTTATAGTTTTTTCAAAATAGTTCTTTTTAAAGAAAACTTTTGATACTTAAAATACTTGTTTTTAATTAAATTTTTCCATGTCATTATTTTTGAAGTTGTACATTGGAAAGTTTAAAATAAAAATATCGGCATGAAATTAGTTCAACAATATTTCTTTTTATGTCAAATGATTTTAAATATGAATAGTCAACAATTTATTTTTCTAAATTATTTGTTTACATAAAATCTAAATATATGATTTATTTAAAATCAGATTGTTTTTATTAAAATGCTTTAAAAAATACAATTTTTGTAAAAACTTATAATACAAAATTTAAATATCACCTTTTAAGATAAAATCATCAATTAATTTTGTGTAGGTATAAATTATTAAATTTTTGTTTAGTATAAAAATTCTGAATAAAATTTATAAGTTTTTAACAATTTACATGTTTATTGAAAAAGAAGAATTTTCCATAATTCTGCTGGCTTAAATTTTGTTTTTGTAAATGAAAATTTCGGCTATACATTACTATAGGTTGAAAATTAGTATAATTTGAAAAATTATTTATCACTGTTATTTTATTATATTTCACAAGAACCTTAGGATATACATTTAAATGTAGTGAATAAATAAACGATACATAATAATGGATAAAAGATGGATACTATTTTTATAAACATTTTTAGTCTTTTGGCTATAATTTGCTAATTAAAATATTTTGAAAATAATTTAAAACACAATTTCACGATTTTATCACTTAATATCAAGAGTTAGTGGATATTATGTATGCAATTTATAATCATTTTGTACAAATTCGTTATGTGTAGCCATTTTGATTATTGAAATTTTGATTATTTAAAAAATTTATAAACATATTAACAACATCTGATTGGTTAAGAAATATAAATCCATAATTATTATTTCTAGTATTGAAATATGTTTTGTAATACAGCTTTTACATACTGCGAAAATACCGATATTATATTTTCATACTAATTTAAAAATTATAGGTATTTTTAAAACATGCAAAATTTTCATTTTCATAGGTTCACAATAGTATGTTTAAATATATAACGATGAATAAATTTAATATTTGAATAAGAAAAAATTAATTAAAAAAATTTGAATTTATCTAATATTACAATACCAAATGATTTTTGTGAATATGATATTGGCCAAAATAAAATTTTTACTGAATTTTTGTAATGTACTGTACAAAATTAAATTTTTATTTAAACTCTCTGAATTTAACTATCTTTTATTTCTGGTAATGTGCATTTAAGTTTCTAACATCTTAAAAGCTAGTTTTTACAACTTTTTTTTAAAGAAAAAATTAAAAGAAAAACTTCTTACCAAATTCATAATTAGAATACAAAATGATGTAATTTAATTTCTTCTTATATAGTTAATAAGTTTTTTTATATATATTGACTAAATTTTTATTTAAGTTAATTATGTTTCACATCTTTTGTTCTAGCTAGCTGCAAATAATTGTAAATTGAAATTTATATTATATTGAGAATTTGTTCTAAAAATATTAGAAGTAGTTCGTTTTTAATATAAAAAAATTATGTTTAATTTTATTTAAATAATACAAGTAAAATAGTAATTTATAGCAACGTAAATAAAAGACTATTTTATTCAGAATTTAACTGACTTTTATTTGCTTTGATTTCATACTGATACTTTTATGAATCCATTGTTAAAAAATAGTATGGAACTACATTATTCTTCAACAATAGATATCTCTAAGTACTAAAAAGCTTTATTTAATTAGAGACCAAAAAAAAAAAAAAAAAAAAAAAAACCTTTTCTCTCATTATTCTGATGTTTATTTTTCAAAAAATAGTTATTTACAAAAGTACATTTCATTTTTAAACATCTTTCTTTCGTAATAGAATCATAAAAATACCGTGGTGGAAAAAAGCATCTTCAAAACCAAACAAACCGCATTCGAATATTCTTTTTTCAAGGACCATTCCGAGGAAGGTTGGAGGACCGAATACTTGGGATAAAGGTAATGATCCTATTCATACTATAGCTCTTTGGGTAATGGCTATTACCGGAATAGTACAAAGTCAGGCACTCTCAATAGAGGGGATTATCAAAAGGAGAAGAAGAAGGGAATAGAAGAAGAAGAAGAAATAAAAGAACGAAAAAGACGCAATAATTCGATCTTGGATTTGATTTCGAAACAGCGGACTCAACAATTCCGGCTGGGAATAATACAGCTCTGTCAGCAGCAGTTTGTTTCGATGCATTTCCAAAAAAGCTACACAAAAAAAAAATAAATAAAGGAAAATAGTAGTTTAGAGAAAAGAATATGGTTTGAGGGGATGCGAAAACTCGAAAAAGCTTACTCGGTGCGCTCCATTGCTCGAAATGCGGTGAGTACTTTGGAACTATTTGGTTGATTTCTTGCCAAGGCTCGTTTGTCGTAAGGATTTCCCAGTGAAATGTCACCAGAAGATGTTTTTCTTGAGATGTTTCTGAAGCTTCTGTTCGTTTTGGTAAACGAGAGTATCCAAATCGCATCGAAATGCATTTTTAAAGATGTATCAGTGGGAGATTCAGTTTCTAGTTCGAGTACAGTAATCTTCCAAAAGTACAACTTCTTTGGATTCTACAAGATGTCATCAAATATCATAAGAATCCTACTATTTTCCCTTTATTATTATATCAAAATATAAACTGATGGGATTTAAGTAATAATTGTATATAAAGTCAAGAAAATTTCACCAGAACATGAGAGGATTTCGAATCTTTTGTTTCGTTGAATGAGAATAACTTATAAAATGCATTTTGAAAATTTATAAAAGTTTCGAGTATTATTCAGAAGATTTATAATATCTCAAAGCTCTTAATCCGCAAGCCTAACTCTCCCATTTTAGGATACTCTTTGTAGCTAATTATTTAAAATGAGAAATTATAAAAATAAAACGTTGCTTACATAAAATAATTAAAATAACTATGTATAAACTTTTACTTAGGTCTTTCTAAATGACTGTTATTGGACGTAAGGTCGACATAAAATAATAAAAACACATTTGCCTAAAAACTTAGATGGCCCCCAATTAATAAAAATTCCAATATAAATGGATGTATTTTTATATCAACTCTAAATAAATAAATATTAATATCACTTCAAAAGCTCCTTCCAGATGACAATACGATAACTAGCCATTCAGTCTCGCAAACCATTTATAAATTGGTTGTCTAAGTGTGGACAGATCCTCAGAGTGAGTCATCTTCTCCTACTAGAGTCGTTTTGCACCTAACATTAAAGGGATTCATGCGGATATCTGTCACTTACCAACTGTCACTTACAGCCAAAGATAAAGGGGTGTGTTTCTCTTGGTAAGACAATGACATTCAGAGTGAGATTGACTGGCTTTTCTTGTCTGGACGCTGCTAAAATGTAAGGAAATTCTTTTCGGGAAACAATGATACTTTTTAAAACTATTTTTATTTTGTTTCAACCATGATTTCAACCGTCAAGATTGCTAATAAATAAATGCATGGTTTAATCTTATTTAATTAATCAGTTATATATGCAGGTATTTAAAAATTACTTCTCAGTACTAAACAGCAATCTTGCAACTGATAATTATTACTATTTGTATGATCATTTATTTACAATCACAGGGTGTTTAAAATATGTTTGGTGGATTCAAATGAATAATTTAAAATTACAGATTTTTCTTAATGTATCGTAATTTTATAATATATTAAATATATTAATTTATAAATAAAATAACATGTTCATTCAAAAATTTTATAACTAACACAGTTTAATTATTCATATGAATATATATTTTTAGTAAGTTTTAAGAAAAATGATAGTTCTAAATATATTTCTCACATTTTTTTTATTTTTTGTTAATTTTTTCAACATTACGAAAGACTTTTCAAAATTTAAATTTCAAATTTTATTCAGTAATTTTTTGTTTTGTTCTGAAACATTATTTATGGACTTGCATTCTCAATCTGATATGCTTCTAAGTTTCATATCTTTAGTTAAGAAAACAACTCTGAATATAAGTTATGACAAAAATATTTATGCCACGAATTAGATTTTACAGCATTGTTTTACAACCTGACGAACAATTTTGTAAAATGCCATTTCTAAACTTAAATGTATATTTTGTAATTTATAAATCATTCTTCTTAGATTTTCATTATTCATATGTTACTCACCTAAAGAATACGATTTAAATCTTTAGGGAGAAAAACAACTCCGAATAAAAATATCACAAAAATATTTATGCCATGTTTTAGCGCTTTATTTAATAGTGTTGAAACAATTCAGTAATTTATAACAATGTAAATAAAACACCATTTTATTTAGAATTTAATGGACTTTGATTTGATTTGATTTCATGTTTTTCTAAATAAATAGTATATGATACTTTTAAGAATCTATTGTTAAAAATAATATGAAACTACATTATTCTTCAACAATAGATATTCCAAAGTACTAAAAAGCTTTTTTTAATTAGAGTACCAAAAAGATATTTTATCTCATTATTATGATGTTTATTTTTCTAAAAATAGTTATTTCAAAAAGTACATTTCATTTTTAAACATCTTTCTTTCTAATAGAATCATAAAAATACCTTGGTGGAAAAAAGCATCTTCAAAACCAAACAAACCGCATTCGAATATTCTTTTTTCAAGGATCATTCCGAGGAAGGTTGGAGGACCGAATACTTGGGATAAAGGTAATGATCCTATTCATACTACAGCTCTTTGGGTAATGGCTATTACCGGAATAGTATAAAGTCAGGCACTCTCAATAGAGGGGATTATCAAAAGGAGAAGAAGAGGGCAATAGAAGAAGAAATAAAAGAACGAAAATAATATAAGTGATAGTAAAGAGAAATTAACTTCTGTGGATTTAGAAATGAATTTTTAAAATTCTTTTTTATGACAAATCGATTGATTATTACATTTCTGTTAATGCTAATACATAAACTTTATAAAATGAGAGCTGTAAGAATAATTTTATAAAATGTATTTACGTGCTTGGTATACTCTATATATATGATAATTTTTGAAAAAAACTAATATAAGCAACTAAAATTTTTATTTGAAGTTTGTAAAAGAATTCTGAGATTTAAGATTTATATATCTACATGATTATCAAAATTGTGAATGTTTTAAAATAATATACAATAAATATAATTATAAAAATTATTTCTTAAAAAAGGAAGTCTTAAAATATAATGTTTTAAAACATTATAAAATAAAATTTATTAAGTAAATATTAATTAATATTTATCAGATTTTTATAATCCCTCAATAAATGCATTCAGTTTTTCAAAAATTTCAGAAACGAAGCATGCCTTTATAAAAGCACATATTATAAATTGGATTTTTTTGAAACTACAAAAATATAAAACTCAGTAATGCATAAAAAAAAAATTCCAAAAATAAAATATTTCTTATCTTGCACAAAAATAACAAAATAACTGTCATGTAAATGTTTTCTGACTAAAAAATGCGAACAAATTCAACGTTGTACAACAGTATATTTTTAATTCCAAAATCAATAAGTTGACTTCATCGTTCAAATTTCTTAGAAATATTTTGCTTGCCTGTATCACACAGAAAACTCGGCTTAGATAATTTTAATTTAGAGAATTCAGCTTTCTGAATTGAAGCATGAAATATATTGGAACAAGCTTGAAATAATTTTTTACATTTATTTTTACTTGGTAGTCTGACTTCTTTTATAATAGATTGAAAAATGCAAAACATGTGATGAAATTTTAATGTTTTCATGGAATCTTTTTTTCAGAAATTTTATTTCTTAAAAAAATAAGTGGAAGAGTTGTTTTTACCGTACCGAGTGATTTTTCCATTCATTATTTTTATGTGTACAGAAAAGTTTAATGAGTAAATTAAGTTCCATAAAAACAAAAAAATATTTTGTTTTTGCAGTGGTTTTAAAATCATCCCTATTTGGTTAATTTTTGAAGAATTATACGTATAGTTCTTTCAAAAAGTAGTTCTTTTCCATAATTCTTTATCTACATAAAATACTGCTTTAATTAAATTCTAAAATTGTTTCTTTGAATGAAAATTTACAATAAAATATATAAAAATGTTGGTATAAAATTAGTTCAACAATATTTCTTTTTATGTCAAATGCCTTTAAAGAAGTCTAGCCAACTATTTATTTTTTTCAATATCTGTTTATAGAAAACTTGAATATTATGATTTATTCAAAATCAGATTGTTTCATTCAAATGCTTAAAATAGTACATTCTGTTGTAAAAATTTATTATAACATTTAAATTTCACCTCATATGGTGTTATCTCTTATTATATTTTTGATATACCTGTAGGGGTCTATAATTTTAAATTTTTAGTGTATTAAATTACTGTCATCCACTATTACTATGTCTGTTACTATTACTAAGTCACTGCTTATTTCTGATAAACAGCGTTTTTAAAAATTTTGGTGGCTTAAACTTTGCTTTTGGTAATTGCAAATTTTGGCTATAGGCTAATTAGGTTCCTGAAATTAGAATTGAAAATTAATAATTTGAAAGACAATTTTTCATTTTTATTGCATTTTACAAGAAAGTTAGGGTTTTCGTCTTTGCTTGCAGCAATAAAAACAGCAGAAAAAATATATCTAATAAAATTTAGTATATTTGTTTATTTCTTTCACATTTCAAAAAGAAGGCTTTTTAAAGCACGTCATCTTTTTTAACACGTTTTCTTTTTTTATAAACTTATTTTCTTAAAATTCAGTTTAATTTTTCAGTAAAGCTGAACAACATTTCTGAAAATCCCTATATGTCGATAATAACAAGTATCTTAGGACATGAAGTCACTATTGAATTTTTAGAAAAAAAAAGCCTTATAAAAGCAATAGTTAAAATCATTTCTGAATTGCAAAATGTCTGAGAATAATTAATAAAGGATAATTTTAGGTAACAATATATATATTAATTATTGGTACTTAAAGTTATCCTTTTTAGTTATTTATTAAAACACTTATAACTCTTATTGGAATAATATGAATATTCTTTCTAGTAAACATAAATAACTTTAAAATTTAAAAAAAAAAAATCTAAAACCTTTATAACACCATCATTTTCATTTTCATTTTCATATTTTTTAAGCAAAACTATTGATACTTCAACCTTGTTTCCTATCTTTATGCGTTTAAGCAGTAATTATTTTCAAAACTGAATTGGGAAATCTAATAGGTAAAACTTTCAGTTATAGACAAAACCAATTTATAATCTGTGTAAAACAAATGTTATGCACTGTCTGTTTTTAGCTAATATAGGTGTAAGGAGATAGGAGAAGAATATAAGGAGATAGGAGTTATTATTGCATATTTCCTAGATAATTTTTTAGGAGATACGTGTAACTAACACATTTTAAAAAATGACAATCTAAAATTGACTACTTATAATAATAGAATATTTATTAGATGAAAGCTAGATTAAGATAAAATATTTCAGATGCCGTAACAATATTCAGTGTATAGTATATACAGTATATAAATTGGATTGGGTTAATCTACAAATTGATTCTATAAAATTATCTTAAAGATAATATTCCCCATTGCCCTCATCATCATAGAAGAAATAAGAATTCACCTGAAAAGAGAGATAGTCATATAGATCATCTGATAAAGCTGTATTTATTAATCACTAGCTGGTGTAAATGCAATAACAAACTTACACATTATTGTACTGCTTGTTAAAATGTAAAAGCTGAGGTAAGTGAAAAAAAAACTGCATTGAAATCCATTCATATAACTGTGATCCGTTTTTTTCTCTCATTGTAAAGTAGGATAGTTGTTAAAGTAGCACACAATAATTCACGATGCATAGGGTAACAATGGATAGAATAACGATACATAAAAATTTTAGTAAACATTCGGATAGTCGTTTAAGGCTAGGATTTGCTAGTATTGCGATAATGAATACTTCTGCATAGTTTAAAACACAGTAATCTAGTTTTAGTTTTATCACTTTATATATAGGTTAGGGAGATATAATATGTATCAAATAACAAAATACAAATTAAAGACAAGTTCTTTGTCATGCATAATTGAAATTTTGTATTATGAAATCAATTTCTTGAATATCATAATAAAAGATGTCGACTATTTGCATGACATTTTATTCAATATAAATGCGGCAAATGTAAAAATAAAAGTTTTAAATTTACGTCGTGATATTATATTGGTTTGCAGTAATGAATATCTCACGGATATACTTCTATATATGTAAAATGTATGTAATTTATAGTTATTTTATATAAATTGTTATGTGTAGTCATTTGATATGAAATTTTGATTATTTGGAAGAATACACAAAAACTGATTGATTAATATATATATGTAATACAATAATAATAATAATAATATAATTATTATTGCTATTATTGGGAAATATGTTTTTAAATAGCTTTTACTTACTGGGAAGATGTCCCATTATATTTTCATATTTAAAAATCGTATAGATATTTTAAAACATGCAAATTTTCATTTTAAAAGGTTCAAAATAATATATTTAAATACATAACTCCAAATTAATTATATATTTAAATAAGAAAAATTAAATAAAAAAAAATGAATTTATCTAACCGTAAAATAATAGATTTTAAAATTCTATTCTCCAAATTCATTTGGCATAGCTCCAAAAACTTAATTTGTAATGAATTTTTTTTACTGTATTGTACAAAATTAAATTCATATTTAAACTTTCAGATTTTAACTACATTATATTTCTGAAAATGAGCATTTAAGTTTCTAACATTTTAGAAGATAATTTTTATAAAATTAAAAAAAAAATTACAAGAAAAAACTCCTTACCAAATTCATCGCTGGAACAAGAAAATGTAATTTAATTTTCTTATATATATTTAATAATTTTTTGATATAAATTGACTAAATAATAATTAAAGTTAAGTATGTTTCACATCTTCTGTTTTAGCTAGTTGCAAATAATTGCAAATTGAAATTTATATTATATTGAGAATTGGTTCCAAAAATATTCAAAGTTGTTTGTTTTTATTATAAAAATTTATGTTTAATTTTATTTAAATAACAGAAATAAATGATAATTTAAAACAATGTAAATAAAAGATTTTTTATTTAGAATTGAAAGGACTTTTATTTGATTTGATTTCTTACAAACTTTTGAATACATATTATGTGATACTTTTATGAATCCATTGTTAAAAAATAGTATGGAACTGCATTTTCAACAATAGATATCTCTAAGTATTAAAAAGCTTTATTTAATTAGAGACCAAAAAAAAACCTTTTCTCTCATTATTCTGATGTTTATTTTTCAAAAAATAGTTATTTACAAAAGTACATTTCCTTTTTAAACATCTTTCTTTCGTAATAGAATCATAAAAATACCGTGGTGGAAAAAAGTATCTTCAAAACCAAACAAACCGCATTCGAATATTCTTTTTTCAAGGACCATTCCGAGGAAGGTTGGAGGACCGAATACTTGGGATAAAGGTAATGATCCTATTCATACTATAGCTCTTTGGGTAATGGCTATTACCGGAATACTACAAAGTCAGGCACTCTCAATAGAGGGGATTATCAAAAGGAGAAGAAGAGGGGAATAGAAGAAGAAGAAGAAATAAAAGAACGAAAAAGACGCAATAATTCGATCTTGGATTTGATTTCGAAACAGCGGACTCAACAATTCCGACCGGGAATAATACAGCTCTGTCAGCAGCAGTTTGTTTCGATGCATTTCCAAAACAGCTACACACAAAAAAAAAATAAATAAATAAAGGAAAATAGTAGTTTAGAGAAAAGAATATGGTTTGAGGGGGATACGAAAACTCGAAAAAGCTTACTCGGTGTGCTCCATTGCTCGAAATGCGGTGAGTACTTTGGAACTATTTGGTTGATTTCTTGCCAAGGCACGTTTGTCGTAAGATTTCCCAGTGAAATGTCACCAGAAGATGTTTTTCTCGAGATATTTCTGAAGCTTCTGTTCGTTTTGGTAAACGAGAGTATCCAAATCGCATCGAAATGCATTTTTAAAGACGTATCAGTGGGAGATTCAATTTCTAGTTCGAGTACAGTAATATTTCAAAAGTACAGCTTCGTTGGGTTCTACAAGATGTTATCAAATATAAAAAGAACCCTACTATTTTCCCTTTATTATTATATCGAAATATAAACTTACTGGATTTAAGTAAAATTTTATATCATGTCAAGAAAATTTCACTGGAACATGAGAGGATTTCGAATCTTGTTTTCACTTTGTAGAATGAGAATAACAAATTGTAATAAAAAGCTTTTTAAAAAATTTATAAAAGTTTCGAGTATTATTCAGAAGATTTATGATATCTCAAAGCTCTTAATTCGCAAGCCTAACTCTCCCTTTTTATACTATTCTTTCTAGCTGATTATTTAAAATACTAAGAATAAGTTAGTTATATAACTTGTTTTTATTATTTTAAAAAGTTATTTACATAAAATAATAAAAACAGTTGTGTAAAAACACCAGTTAATACAAATCCAATTAAGCAATCCAATTAATGGATATATTTTTTATATCAATTGGAAAAAAATAAATATTAATATCACTTTAAAAGCTGCGTCCAGATGACAATACGATAACTAGCCAATCAGTCTCGCATATCAATTATAAATTGGTTGTCTAAGTGTGGACAGAATCCTCATAGTGAATCATCTATCTATACCCCGATCCTACCAGAGTCGTTTTGCTCCGCACATCAAATAGATTGGAACTTATATCTGTCCTTACCAACTGACACTCACAGCCAAATTAAAAGGACGTGTTTCTGTTGGTCAGACAGTGACATTCAGAGCGAGATTGACTGTCCTTTCTTGTCTGGAAGCTGCTAAAGTTGAAGGAAATTCTTTTCAGGAAACAATGACACTTTCCCCTTTTTAAAACTATTTTTATTTTGTTTCGACCAGATTTTAACCGTCAAGATTGCCAATAAATAAAAGCATGCTTTAATCTTTTTTAATTAATAAATTTGGTATGCAAGTATTTAAAAAATACTTCTCAGTAATAAACAGCAATCTTGCAGAGTGTTTAAAGTATGTTTTGTAGATTCAAATGACTAATTTAAAATTGTAGACTATGAACTATGAATTGCATTGCAATTCATAGTTCATTTGAATATATTAATTTATTAATAAAATAGTATATTCGAAAATAGTATAATTAACACACTTTGATTATTCATACAAATATATATTTTTGTCCTATATTGTTCTTAAGTTACAATAAAAAATGACACTTCTAAATATATTTCTGAGAGAGTTGTATTTTATGTTAATTTTTACAACAAGAACTTTCTCCAAAATTTAAATTTCAAATTTGAGTCAGTAATTTTTGTTTTGTTTCCTAAACATTATTAATGGACTTATATTCACAATATGTTACGCTTCTAAGATTTATATCTTTACGGAAGAAAAAAATTCTGAATATAAGTTATTACAAAAATATTTATGCCACGATTTATATTTTACAGCATAGTTTTACAACTTGGCGAGCACTTTACTAAAAATGCTCTTTCTAAATTTAAATGTTTATTATTAAATCATTTTTCTAAATTTTTATTATTTTTCTGTTATTTTTCTCAAGAATAAGATTTAAATCTTTAGGGAGGAAAACAACTATGAATACAAAATATCACAAAAATATTCATGCCATGTTTTAGCGCTTTACTTAATATTGTTGAAACAATTCAATTTGTTCAATACACCTGAAATGTGAGATGTGCTTATTTTTAGAGATAATTATACTTTGAAATCTAAGATAAACTAATAATAATTGCTCCCATGAATACAGTATTTCAATTAGCATAGTTAATTTGATTAAAAGGGAAATTACAACAATTGACTTAATAAATCAGGAATATCTCGACTAAGAAGATTGAATTAACCCAAGATTAGTAACGTTCGTATAAAGATAAAAATTATAAAAATTGGTATTCAAACAAAAAAAAAGGTTTAATTATTAATAAAAATTGTTAAAATTCGTATAAGATGGTAAATTTTATTAATATAAAACAAATAAAACAACTGTAAAAAGATGTATTTTATTTGAATACTGCTTTTGAAGTTACAACTAAAAATAATATTTGAAGAAAATGTAATTTAACATTTGAATTCCAATTTAACTTTGCTTTTGGAAGATAAGTAATGTTCTTATCATAATAAAAATTAAGGAAATATTTTGATATTTAAACAAAACTATTTTTTTATCGTTATTAAATTTACTCCTTATAATTTTTCGTAATTTATTTATGTAGGTATTATTCTCCTAATAATGGACTAAGTGTTAAATTTTTAGGGAAAGCAACTCGGAATCTAAATTATTTAAGCCATGAGAAAGAGCTTCAGAAAATATTACGGAACCAATTCAATTAGTTTTATACTTCTGAAATGAGTGCACTTATTTTTAGAGATAGTTTTCTTTGGAAATCTACGATGAATAAACAAATATTGCCCCCATGTATGCAGTATTTCATTTTGCGAACCTAATTCAATTAAAGGGAAAATTCCAGCTATAGACGTTTATGAGCAATTCAGAAATTTCTCTATTAAGATGTCTGACTTAATTAACTCAAGATTAATAATGTTCTTATATAGATGAAAATAACAAAAATAATATGTTGATATTCACGCAAAATAAATTTCAATGATTATTAAAAAATGGTGGAATTGACATAAGGTGATACATATTATTAATACAAAATAAATGAGATGAGAATATAAACATTTTACACTTCAATTAATTATTATCATCAGTAATTTTAATTTTTATATGATAATTCGAGGGGCCTGATGACTGAATGGCTAGCGCTATTTCTCTCAGTAACAGAGGGTAACATCCCGGCGATGCATGGGTATTTGTAGTGATTTGGAATCCACTTTCAACTGTATGCTCCGGTCTAATATGATCGTAGAGCGTTGTGAGAGTAGTGTTACTCGCGACCGTAGCATATCTTCAAAGCTGCACGTGCCCCCTGAGTAGTGCTAAAAGAGTAACAGCGGTGCAGCCCTTGCTCATGGCATAAAAACAACTGTATATGTATTGCCAGCTGCATTAGAAAACAAATATGATATTTCGTGCTACTAAATTGAAACTGCCTGGGAGTATAGCGCTTTGGGTTGCCGAACAAACACCTACAAGCGAAGTTGTTTCGAAAACTCAAGTACTGAGAATAGACCAAATAAATCTTTATACGGACATATCCAACATCCCTAGGAGAGTGGTTCGCACTTTCCTCTGTTTCATCTAGGGATCAACAAAAAACACTTTTTTGACAAAACAAATATCATGCATACAACCGACATAGACAAAAACCTTTCGATTTTGTTCGAATTCAAATCTAGATTTCCTATTTTAGAAAATAATCGTGCTATGAACTATGACCATTAGGCCTTATTTCCATTTTAATCAAAATATTTATTTCAGAAAATAAGTGTGACTTGTTATAAATTCCTTCATCGTCAGTTTAGCAAAATAATAAATTAAAGCCTTTCCATTATATATTTTGTTTTAATTTCTTATTGGGAAAAACTCTTCATTTTAGATGAATGAACTAATAAAAGTAAATATACTTTATTATTACTTTTATTGAGGTCATAAGCTGCTCTGTTGTCATTTTAGCAAAATAATAAATTAAAGTCTTTCCATTATAAAATATTTTGTTTTAATTTACTATTACAAAAATAATTATTTTAAATGCATGAAATAATAAAAAAGTAAATATACCTTATTATTACTTTTATTGAGGTCTTAAGCTGCTTTGTTGTCATTTTAGCAAAATAATAATTTAAAGCCTTTGCCTTATAAAATATTTTGTTTTAATTTTTTAAATTAGAATAAGATACATTTATTGATATCAATATTTATACAATATAAAATAAGTAGATACACTTCAAGGAATGATGCAGAACAAATAATTTGGCCAACTCTAGCATATGTTAAAAAAAGAATAACAATATAAATTCAAAGATTCACCTTAGCTAAAAAAACTGTATATCTTTCAATTGCAATTGAACCTTAGATAAAAAAACTGTATATCTTTCCATCTTTAGTGCTATTCTAGCAAACTGCCGGACCATTTGCTGATACTAGGTTTGCTACTCTCAAAATAATTCAATACCAAAGGCAACATGGGATAGATTTTTGGACATTTGCATTTTCGGGTCAGATGAGCTTTCTGCTTCGCGTTTTGGGTTTTATAGAATCCCATTGAACATTATTCCATGAAATAGATGGGGGGTTCTTTGAAATATTGTCGGAACTCTTTGCAGCTTCAATGACGTCATCGAAATTCTTCATCCGCATTCCACTTTCCCTTTCAACATCGATCCTTCGGTTGGAGAGAGAGAGAAAATTTCTACGGTTTGGAGAAGAACGTTTAAATAATGCATGAGCATCTATTATAACCGATATTGTTCTTGTTGTGAGGGAATCTAAGAAGATTTTAGATAGGCTCTTCAAGCGAGTCGAAGTTATACACCACAAATGGGGTTCCCTGGAAAAGGATATTGGGAGATGTAACGCCTTAGCCTCCTTATCTTGAGGGCAACAAAACATACCACCCACCAGAAATACCATACCGTTTAGGGTTTCTTTGTTCATATTTATTCTTTTATTTGCTAGAAAAATCTCTCGCTTTCTAGATCCAGTCAATATGCTTCAAAACGGAAAAGAAACATATAAGTTTCGAGCAATTTCTCATTTCAAATCAGGTTGTATGATACCTATAAATACACGTATGTATGATGAATGTAAAGGATATATCTGTCCATACAAGCTTTGAAATAAGTCTAAAATTGATGCATCTCATATGCAATTCAGATACAAGAAAAAATGATTTTAATTTTTATTATTTTGGAAAAATTTATATGTGGCACTATTTAAATGAGGATCATAGGTTTACAAATTATAAATAAAACACCTAACGCCCTATTTATTATAATAAAACTTATTGTTTATTAAATAAATCACTTACAATGATAAAATTAACAAAGTAAACTCTTTGAATTACAGTAGCTTTGGATAAAAAAGAGGAAACTGAGAAAATATGAAATAAAATTTACAAAAAACCCAAACAAAAGGAAATTGCGAAAGTGTATATATGTGATAAATGTAAAGGATAAATCCCACCATGCAAGCTTTTAAATAAAATTAAAGTTTATGTATCTGATATGCAATTCATATTCAAAAAAGTTTAGTTTAGTTCAGTTTACATTATTTAAAAAAAAAAAAATATGGCAGTATTTAAACGCGGATCATATGTTTGCAAATTATAAATAAATATCTTAACTTCCTCTTTAGAAAAGGGAAATTTGTTGTTTACTAATGCCAAACATTTGTAAAGATAAAAATTAACAAAGTCAACTCTTTTGAATTACGGTAGTTTTGGACAAAAAAGTGGAAATTGAGAAAAGATAAAAAGGAAATTAAGAAAAGAAGAAAGGAAATTGAGAAAAAGAACTTTATTGTGTTCAGGAAGTTGACAGAGAATAGTTAAATTTATACACAGCTAATGTTGGAAGTTACACTGAAGTGACAAAAGTCATGGGATAGCAATATGCAAATTTTCAGATAGCAGTAGCATCGCGTAGAACAGGTATAAATGCGCAGTGCTTTCGCAGAGCTTTCATTTCTGTTCAAGTTATTCATGTGAAGAGGTTTTGACGTGATGATGACCGCACGACGGTAATTAACAGACTTTGAAAGCGGAATGTTAATTAGAGCTAGACGCATGGGTCATGACATTTCGGAAATCGTTAGGGAATTCAACATTCCCAGATCCACTGTGTCAAGAGTGTGCCGAGAGTATGAAATTTCAGGCATAGCATCCCCCCCATGGATAGCGCAGTGGTCGACCGCCTGCACTTAACGACCGAGACCGGCAACGTCTGCAAAGAGTCGTAAATTCTAACAGACAAGCAACACTGGCTCAAATAACCGCAGAAATCAATGTGGGACGTACAAGGGACTTGTCTGTTAGAACTGTGCGGAGAAATTTGGCTTTCTTGGGCTATTCCAGCAGAAGACCGACTCGAGTGCCTTTACTGACAGAACGACATCGCTTGCAGCGACTCTCGTGGGCACGTGAGCATATCGGTTAGTCCCTAGATGAATGGAAAACCTTGGCCTGGTCCGATGAGTCACGATTTCAGTTGGTAAGAGCTGATGGTAGGGTTCGAGTGTGGCGCAGACCCCACGAAGCCATTGACCCAAACTGTCAGCAAAGCACTGTTCAAGCTGGTGGTGGCTCCGTAATGGTGTGGGCTGTTTTTTCATGGCATGCACTTGGTCCTCTGGTGCGACTGGACCGAACATTGACTCGAAATGCTTATGTTTAGTTACTTGGAGATCACTTGCAGCCATTCATGGAGTTCATGTACCCAAACAACGATGGGATTTTTATGGATGACAATGCGCCATGTCACCGGGCCACAACTGTTCGCGATTGGTTTGAAGAGCATTCTGGACAATTCCAACGAATGATCTGGCCACCTAGATCGCCCGACATGAATCCCATCGAGCATTTATGGGACATCATCGAGAGGTCTGTTCGTGCCCAAAATCCTGCACCATCAACGCTTTCACAATTATGGACGTCTATCGAGACAGCATGGCTCAATATCCCTGCAGAAGACTTCCAACGACCTGTTGAGTCCATACCACGTCGAGTTGCTGCACTTCGCCGGGCGAAAGGAGGGCCGACACGATATTTAGAGGTATCCCACGACTTTTGTCACTTCAGTGTATAATGCCTCTAATGTTTAGGTTTAAGCTCCATAAGTCATTTTTTTCTAACACAATTATTATGCTTTCCAGGTCGATATATTTTTTATACCAAGAAAAATATTTTCTTTTTTGATCTACTCAATATAAAGAAAAATAAAGAAACTTAAATATTTTTCATACGTTGACTACTGCAAGAATGACTTTATTGAGCTACGAAGTTTTTAGTGAAGATTTCAACAATGTAATTATATATATGACAAATGTAAGAAATGTGAATGACATAAATATTTATTTATTTTTTATTTATATATAACGAAAGAAATTAATAAATCCTGTTTTACTTTGCTCCAAGAATACATAAAGAATTAAAAGAAGAATAATAATTTAAATTAAATAAATTAAAATAAAAATAAGCAGCTAAGTGAAACTTTAACTTAAAATTCAATGATGAAGGTTGTTAGTGTTTGCATATTTCCATTAATATATAGTTTAGGTTGCATTGAAATAATTTCTGTAGTTTTCTCAAAATTGGATTCATTTCTTTATTCAAAATCATATAAATGTTTCTAAAAGTAATTTTTATTTAAGAAGAAAATGATTTTAATTTTGTAAATACTAAAGAGAAACAAAATTAATTATATCGATTAAATGAGATTGGTAGTTATTAATTTAAAAATATTATATTACTGCTTATTTTATTCAATTTTCCTAAAATTTGAAATCAGTAAAATATTAAATATCTGATAATTAATAATAATTAATAATATCTGCTAATCAATAATGATTCCACCTTATACCATTAAATTATGAACAGACTAACAAAATTTAATAATTAAATTTTATTTATAAAACATATTAAAATATTAGACTAATCTTACTCCTTTCATTTGAATAATTCTATTTTTGGCCTTAAATTATTTTTTATACATTTCAAAATAGTATTCTATTAAAATACTAGGCACGACATGTGTATGGTTTTGAAATAGGTTCCTTTAGTTATTTTTATTTAAATACCGAATAGATTAATTTCAGAAATTAATAGAGATAGATTAATTTTAGAGAATAATAGAATAGATATATATTAATTAATAGTTTTGTTTAAATATATAACTATTTAATACCTTTTTCTTAATGAACAAAATTTGCAAACATTTATGTAAACATTTTTTAAGTTTGGTCAAATGTTTGCAATTTGTAGAATGAATATTGTTGTTTAAGTTAATTTAAAATTTATTATGTTCGTGTTCATCATTAAGATTTAAAATTAATTTTTATATTTGTCTCTAATTATTATGATTTGATTCAATTAATACATAAAAAGCAAAATTATTTTAATTTTATTGTGGCATCACGAAAAAATAAATTCTTTAAATAATTCATATTAATAATAGTACTGCATTAGTGTTATTTTAATGAAGAAAAAACACATATACTATTGAAATTTAATATATTTATTTGTATTGTTTGGTCAAGTATTTTAAATTTTAAATTTATTCTGATTCTTAAAAAAATGCTCTTAGCTTTCTTCAATCAAACAAAGGTTAATAATAATTTATCATACTGCTATATAATATTACATATATATTTATTCATATTTGATGGTTTCTTTAGGTTTGAAAATGAATATATGTTAAAAATTTTTACGAAATCTAGAGGAGATATAAATTTTCAATATTCGTATTTTTTAAAGTTAAAAACGCTCTTTTTATAAATTTAATTTCCTATTTCTTAGAAAACCAAAAGGCTATTGTCGAATAAATCCCAGAATTCTGTCACTCTGCATTACAGTTTTGAAATGTAATATTAAATAATAATTATGTAAAATTTTCATAATAAATATTTGTCATTTTTTTATTTGTGTTATAATTACAAAAATATTTTTGTATTAGAGTTTGAAAAGAAACGTACATTAATTTATTCTATGAAATAAAAAAAAAGTATTGTAGTCACAA
>BPLQ01003590.1:0-15000 GCA_021605075.1 Caerostris darwini
ATGGACTTGGCCATAACATAAAAAGTTACATAGGAATAATTTTTTTGATGTTTCCAGAGGATGTAGGGCTACGCCACGAATCGATAGCCACCATCCGTGTGTCTCTAAGAAATTATTTGTAGAAGTTACGGGCATGCGCTCGCCGAGCCCCGATTGGGCATTCGCCGATATACCCGGGTACCATATCGGGAGAAATTAACGTGCGATTTTAACAATGTGTATGTCGTTAAATAGCATTTCACGCCACTAGTTAAACCCCTTAAAAGAATTGGCCTAGCAAATTTATTTCCATAGATATAAGCAAGTATGCGTTTAAGTCACAAATACACGCTCTGGGCGCTCTCCGAGCTGTTTTTAGTGTTTTTAGCGTTTTAAGGGAGTAATTTTCGATCGATTTGGCTGAAATTTTGCATGGGAGTCCCTCAGATGAACACATTTCGATCGCCTATCAGCATGTTTGGCTGCGCCTAAAATTTGTCCCGGAAAATCCAGGATAACGGGAGAATTTGGCCAAAAATGGACTTGGCCATAACATAAAAAGTTACATAGGAATAATTTTTTTGATGTTTCCAGAGGATGTAGGGCTACGCCACGAATCGATAGCCACCATCCGTGTGTCTCTAAGAAATTATTTGTAGAAGTTACGGGCATGCGCTCGCCGAGCCCCGATTGGGCATTCGCCGCCGATATACCCGGGTACCATATCGGGAGAAATTAACGTGCGATTGGCCCACAATGTGTATGTCGTTAAATAGCATTTCACGCCACTAGTTAAAATTTCCATAGATATAAGCAAGTATGCGTTTAAGTCACAAATACACGCTCTGGGCGCTCTCCGAGCTGTTTTTAGTGTTTTTAGCGTTTTAAGGGAGTAATTTTCGATCGATTTGGCTGAAATTTTGCATGGGAGTCCCTCAGATGAACACATTTCGATCGCCTATCAGCATGTTTGGCTGCGCCTAAAATTTGTCCCGGAAAATCCAGGATAACGGGAGAATTTGGCCAAAAATGGACTTGGCCATAACATAAAAAGTTACATAGGAATAATTTTTTTGATGTTTCCAGAGGATGTAGGGCTACGCCACGAATCGATAGCCACCATCCGTGTGTCTCTAAGAAATTATTTGTAGAAGTTACGGGCATGCGCTCGCCGAGCCCCGATTGGGCATTCGCCGATATACCCGGGTACCATATCGGGAGAAATTAACGTGCGATTCCCACAATGTGTATGTCGTTAAATAGCATTTCACGCCACTAGTTAAACCCCTTAAAAGAATTGGCCTAGCAAATTTATTTCCATAGATATAAGCAAGTATGCGTTTAAGTCACAAATACACGCTCTGGGCGCTCTCCGAGCTGTTTTTAGTGTTTTTAGCGTTTTAAGGGAGTAATTTTCGATCGATTTGGCTGAAATTTTGCATGGGAGTCCCTCAGATGAACACATTTCGATCGCCTATCAGCATGTTTGGCTGCGCCTAAAATTTGTCCCGGAAAATCCAGGATAACGGGAGAATTTGGCCAAAAATGGACTTGGCCATAACATAAAAAGTTACATAGGAATAATTTTTTTGATGTTTCCAGAGGATGTAGGGCTACGCCACGAATCGATAGCCACCATCCGTGTGTCTCTAAGAAATTATTTGTAGAAGTTACGGGCATGCGCTCGCCGAGCCCCGATTGGGCATTCGCCGATATACCCGGGTACCATATCGGGAGAAATTAACGTGCGATTTTAACAATGTGTATGTCGTTAAATAGCATTTCACGCCACTAGTTAAACCCCTTAAAAGAATTGGCCTAGCAAATTTATTTCCATAGATATAAGCAAGTATGCGTTTAAGTCACAAATACACGCTCTGGGCGCTCTCCGAGCTGTTTTTAGTGTTTTTAGCGTTTTAAGGGAGTAATTTTCGATCGATTTGGCTGAATTTTGCATGGGAGTCCCTCAGATGAACACATTTCGATCGCCTATCAGCATGTTTGGCTGCGCCTAAAATTTGTCCCGGAAAATCCAGGATAACGGGAGAATTTGGCCAAAAATGGACTTGGCCATAACATAAAAAGTTACATAGGAATAATTTTTTTGATGTTTCCAGAGGATGTAGGGCTACGCCACGAATCGATAGCCACCATCCGTGTGTCTCTAAGAAATTATTTGTAGAAGTTACGGGCATGCGCTCGCCGAGCCCCGATTGGGCATTCGCCGATATACCCGGGTACCATATCGGGAGAAATTAACGTGCGATTCCCACAATGTGTATGTCGTTAAATAGCATTTCACGCCACTAGTTAAACCCCTTAAAAGAATTGGCCTAGCAAATTTATTTCCATAGATATAAGCAAGTATGCGTTTAAGTCACAAATACACGCTCTGGGCGCTCTCCGAGCTGTTTTTAGTGTTTTTAGCGTTTTAAGGGAGTAATTTTCGATCGATTTGGCTGAAATTTTGCATGGGAGTCCCTCAGATGAACACATTTCGATCGCCTATCAGCATGTTTGGCTGCGCCTAAAATTTGTCCCGGAAAATCCAGGATAACGGGAGAATTTGGCCAAAAATGGACTTGGCCATAACATAAAAAGTTACATAGGAATAATTTTTTTGATGTTTCCAGAGGATGTAGGGCTACGCCACGAATCGATAGCCACCATCCGTGTGTCTCTAAGAAATTATTTGTAGAAGTTACGGGCATGCGCTCGCCGAGCCCCGATTGGGCATTCGCCGATATACCCGGGTACCATATCGGGAGAAATTAACGTGCGATTCCCACAATGTGTATGTCGTTAAATAGCATTTCACGCCACTAGTTAAACCCCTTAAAAGAATTGGCCTAGCAAATTTATTTCCATAGATATAAGCAAGTATGCGTTTAAGTCACAAATACACGCTCTGGGCGCTCTCCGAGCTGTTTTTAGTGTTTTTAGCGTTTTAAGGGAGTAATTTTCGATCGATTTGGCTGAAATTTTGCATGGGAGTCCCTCAGATGAACACATTTCGATCGCCTATCAGCATGTTTGGCTGCGCCTAAAATTTGTCCCGGAAAATCCAGGATAACGGGAGAATTTGGCCAAAAATGGACTTGGCCATAACATAAAAAGTTACATAGGAATAATTTTTTTGATGTTTCCAGAGGATGTAGGGCTACGCCACGAATCGATAGCCACCATCCGTGTGTCTCTAAGAAATTATTTGTAGAAGTTACGGGCATGCGCTCGCCGAGCCCCGATTGGGCATTCGCCGATATACCCGGGTACCATATCGGGAGAAATTAACGTGCGATTCCCACAATGTGTATGTCGTTAAATAGCATTTCACGCCACTAGTTAAACCCCTTAAAAGAATTGGCCTAGCAAATTTATTTCCATAGATATAAGCAAGTATGCGTTTAAGTCACAAATACACGCTCTGGGCGCTCTCCGAGCTGTTTAGTGTTTTTAGCGTTTTAAGGGAGTAATTTTCGATCGATTTGGCTGAAATTTTGCATGGGAGTCCCTCAGATGAACACATTTCGATCGCCTATCAGCATGTTTGGCTGCGCCTAAAATTTGTCCCGGAAAATCCAGGATAACGGGAGAATTTGGCCAAAAATGGACTTGGCCATAACATAAAAAGTTACATAGGAATAATTTTTTTGATGTTTCCAGAGGATGTAGGGCTACGCCACGAATCGATAGCCACCATCCGTGTGTCTCTAAGAAATTATTTGTAGAAGTTACGGGCATGCGCTCGCCGAGCCCCGATTGGGCATTCGCCGATATACCCGGGTACCATATCGGGAGAAATTAACGTGCGATTTTAACAATGTGTATGTCGTTAAATAGCATTTCACGCCACTAGTTAAACCCCTTAAAAGAATTGGCCTAGCAAATTTATTTCCATAGATATAAGCAAGTATGCGTTTAAGTCACAAATACACGCTCTGGGCGCTCTCCGAGCTGTTTTTAGTGTTTTTAGCGTTTTAAGGGAGTAATTTTCGATCGATTTGGCTGAAATTTTGCATGGGAGTCCCTCAGATGAACACATTTCGATCGCCTATCAGCATGTTTGGCTGCGCCTAAAATTTGTCCCGGAAAATCCAGGATAACGGGAGAATTTGGCCAAAAATGGACTTGGCCATAACATAAAAAGTTACATAGGAATAATTTTTTTGATGTTTCCAGAGGATGTAGGGCTACGCCACGAATCGATAGCCACCATCCGTGTGTCTCTAAGAAATTATTTGTAGAAGTTACGGGCATGCGCTCGCCGAGCCCCGATTGGGCATTCGCCGATATACCCGGGTACCATATCGGGAGAAATTAACGTGCGATTTTAACAATGTGTATGTCGTTAAATAGCATTTCACGCCACTAGTTAAACCCCTTAAAAGAATTGGCCTAGCAAATTTATTTCCATAGATATAAGCAAGTATGCGTTTAAGTCACAAATACACGCTCTGGGCGCTCTCCGAGCTGTTTTTAGTGTTTTTAGCGTTTTAAGGGAGTAATTTTCGATCGATTTGGCTGAAATTTTGCATGGGAGTCCCTCAGATGAACACATTTCGATCGCCTATCAGCATGTTTGGCTGCGCCTAAAATTTGTCCCGGAAAATCCAGGATAACGGGAGAATTTGGCCAAAAATGGACTTGGCCATAACATAAAAAGTTACATAGGAATAATTTTTTTGATGTTTCCAGAGGATGTAGGGCTACGCCACGAATCGATAGCCACCATCCGTGTGTCTCTAAGAAATTATTTGTAGAAGTTACGGGCATGCGCTCGCCGAGCCCCGATTGGGCATTCGCCGATATACCCGGGTACCATATCGGGAGAAATTAACGTGCGATTCCCACAATGTGTATGTCGTTAAATAGCATTTCACGCCACTAGTTAAACCCCTTAAAAGAATTGGCCTAGCAAATTTATTTCCATAGATATAGCAAGTATGCGTTTAAGTCACAAATACACGCTCTGGGCGCTCTCCGAGCTGTTTTTAGTGTTTTTAGCGTTTTAAGGGAGTAATTTTCGATCGATTTGGCTGAAATTTTGCATGGGAGTCCCTCAGATGAACACATTTCGATCGCCTATCAGCATGTTTGGCTGCGCCTAAAATTTGTCCCGGAAAATCCAGGATAACGGGAGAATTTGGCCAAAAATGGACTTGGCCATAACATAAAAAGTTACATAGGAATAATTTTTTTGATGTTTCCAGAGGATGTAGGGCTACGCCACGAATCGATAGCCACCATCCGTGTGTCTCTAAGAAATTATTTGTAGAAGTTACGGGCATGCGCTCGCCGAGCCCCGATTGGGCATTCGCCGATATACCCGGGTACCATATCGGGAGAAATTAACGTGCGATTCCCACAATGTGTATGTCGTTAAATAGCATTTCACGCCACTAGTTAAACCCCTTAAAAGAATTGGCCTAGCAAATTTATTTCCATAGATATAAGCAAGTATGCGTTTAAGTCACAAATACACGCTCTGGGCGCTCTCCGAGCTGTTTTTAGTGTTTTTAGCGTTTTAAGGGAGTAATTTTCGATCGATTTGGCTGAAATTTTGCATGGGAGTCCCTCAGATGAACACATTTCGATCGCCTATCAGCATGTTTGGCTGCGCCTAAAATTTGTCCCGGAAAATCCAGGATAACGGGAGAATTTGGCCAAAAATGGACTTGGCCATAACATAAAAAGTTACATAGGAATAATTTTTTTGATGTTTCCAGAGGATGTAGGGCTACGCCACGAATCGATAGCCACCATCCGTGTGTCTCTAAGAAATTATTTGTAGAAGTTACGGGCATGCGCTCGCCGAGCCCCGATTGGGCATTCGCCGATATACCCGGGTACCATATCGGGAGAAATTAACGTGCGATTTCCCACAATGTGTATGTCGTTAAATAGCATTTCACGCCACTAGTTAAACCCCTTAAAAGAATTGGCCTAGCAAATTTATTTCCATAGATATAAGCAAGTATGCGTTTAAGTCACAAATACACGCTCTGGGCGCTCTCCGAGCTGTTTTTAGTGTTTTTAGCGTTTTAAGGGAGTAATTTTCGATCGATTTGGCTGAAATTTTGCATGGGAGTCCCTCAGATGAACACATTTCGATCGCCTATCAGCATGTTTGGCTGCGCCTAAAATTTGTCCCGGAAAATCCAGGATAACGGGAGAATTTGGCCAAAAATGGACTTGGCCATAACATAAAAAGTTACATAGGAATAATTTTTTTGATGTTTCCAGAGGATGTAGGGCTACGCCACGAATCGATAGCCACCATCCGTGTGTCTCTAAGAAATTATTTGTAGAAGTTACGGGCATGCGCTCGCCGAGCCCCGATTGGGCATTCGCCGATATACCCGGGTACCATATCGGGAGAAATTAACGTGCGATTCCCACAATGTGTATGTCGTTAAATAGCATTTCACGCCACTAGTTAAACCCCTTAAAAGAATTGGCCTAGCAAATTTATTTCCATAGATATAAGCAAGTATGCGTTTAAGTCACAAATACACGCTCTGGGCGCTCTCCGAGCTGTTTTTAGTGTTTTTAGCGTTTTAAGGGAGTAATTTTCGATCGATTTGGCTGAAATTTTGCATGGGAGTCCCTCAGATGAACACATTTCGATCGCCTATCAGCATGTTTGGCTGCGCCTAAAATTTGTCCCGGAAAATCCAGGATAACGGGAGAATTTGGCCAAAAATGGACTTGGCCATAACATAAAAAGTTACATAGGAATAATTTTTTTGATGTTTCCAGAGGATGTAGGGCTACGCCACGAATCGATAGCCACCATCCGTGTGTCTCTAAGAAATTATTTGTAGAAGTTACGGGCATGCGCTCGCCGAGCCCCGATTGGGCATTCGCCGATATACCCGGGTACCATATCGGGAGAAATTAACGTGCGATTTTAACAATGTGTATGTCGTTAAATAGCATTTCACGCCACTAGTTAAACCCCTTAAAAGAATTGGCCTAGCAAATTTATTTCCATAGATATAAGCAAGTATGCGTTTAAGTCACAAATACACGCTCTGGGCGCTCTCCGAGCTGTTTTTAGTGTTTTTAGCGTTTTAAGGGAGTAATTTTCGATCGATTTGGCTGAAATTTTGCATGGGAGTCCCTCAGATGAACACATTTCGATCGCCTATCAGCATGTTTGGCTGCGCCTAAAATTTGTCCCGGAAAATCCAGGATAACGGGAGAATTTGGCCAAAAATGGACTTGGCCATAACATAAAAAGTTACATAGGAATAATTTTTTTGATGTTTCCAGAGGATGTAGGGCTACGCCACGAATCGATAGCCACCATCCGTGTGTCTCTAAGAAATTATTTGTAGAATTACGGGCATGCGCTCGCCGAGCCCCGATTGGGCATTCGCCGATATACCCGGGTACCATATCGGGAGAAATTAACGTGCGATTTTAACAATGTGTATGTCGTTAAATAGCATTTCACGCCACTAGTTAAACCCCTTAAAAGAATTGGCCTAGCAAATTTATTTCCATAGATATAAGCAAGTATGCTTTAAGGGAGTAATTTTCGATCGATTTGGCTGAAATTTTGCATGGGAGTCCCTCAGATGAACACATTTCGATCGCCTATCAGCATGTTTGGCGGTGAAATGTTTTAAATGTTTCTCAATCTGCCCATTTGTATTGCAACAACAAGTTCTCTTGCTCAAGCTTTAAATTATGTTATCGTTATACTAACCAAATTAATAAAAATTGAAAAAAAAAAAAAACTTTGTCGTAAATCAACATCACTCAACTTGTCATCAACTTCTACGTATCACCAATATCATCACTGAAGGATATAACTATACATTTTTTACAGGAGGTGTCTTTCTAGATGTCAAAAAAGCTTTCGATCGACTGTGGCATGATGGACTGATCTACAAAATGATCAAACTTCAATGTCCAACTTGGATCACACTTATCATTACAAATTATCTTAAAAATAGAACCTTTCAAGTTCGACTTCATAATGAATTCTCCACAATGGGTCGTATTAGTGCTGCTACACCTCAAGGAAGCGTGCTCAGTCCTATTCTCTACAATATCTTTACCTACGAATTTCCTGCATGCACTAACATTTCCACTTGCCTATTTGCTGACTATTCTGCTGCTCTTGCCCAAGGTGCTTCTATTCTTTATGGCATCAATACTCTTCAAAATTTTCTGAATATCCTAGAGGATTGGCTAACTAAATAGCGCATAGCAAATCTCAAGCTAAATCTCAAGCCATCATTTTCAGAAAAGGACACGCCAGACAACCATATATTAATCTCTCCCTTTTTGATCAACAAATTGAATGGGCAACTAATATTAAATATCTCGGCTTAATTATAGACAATAAACTTACGTTTCGAGCTCATATTCAAAAAAATCAAAGAAAAATGTTGGAAAAAATTTTATCTCACTCTACCACTCATTAATAAATTTTCTAAATTAACTTTGTCAAACGAACTTCTTCTCTACAAACAAGTTCGTAGGCCTATCCTTACCTATGCTGCCCCAATCTGGGTTCTAGCTGCAAAATCTAACAAGAAATCTGTACAAATTATTCAAAACAAACTTCTTCGTATTATCACTGGTGCACCCTGGTTTGTCCGCCACTCTACAATTCATCAAGATTTAAAAATTGATTCTATTGACAACTATATTACTAAACTTTCTATAAATTTCTTCAATACCATTGCTACTCACGAAAACCCTGTCATCAAGGCACAAACTATATTTACGCAATTGAATGGAAAATACAAGTATCCTTTCTCTACTTCTAAATGGAATCGATGCCTCAAAGCACCATAATTTCCTGCTTACTTATCGCTTTTTAGATATTTTAGATACATATTTACTGATCATAAATTTCTTGTTACGTCTCCATCACCGATGATTTACATTTCTCTTACTTTCTTCTTTTTTTTTCTCTCAAATCATACGATTGCTATTATCTATTTATCATGACTTTTCTTTCCTACTGCCTTCACATACCATTCAGTAGATGAACGCTTCGCGTTCAGGCACTCGACATCTTTATTCAACAATGATGATGAAGAGTTTGACCTTCAATGGAGACAATGATGATGGGGTGGGTTCCAGTTTTCTTTCGATAATTTTTTATTAAAACTAAAATGCCTTTGTGTTACTAAATACTAGAAAAAATCTTGATTTTTAATTATAGAAGATACTACGTTCTGTTTTCATTCTAGCGGGAAAATTCCCTTTTTAACAGTGAAAGTAGAAGTTATTCAATTTTACTCCATTTTCCATCAATAGGTGTCGCTACATCACTCCCCTACCAGTAACAAAGTTACGTTACTTTGAAAATGGTAGAAGAATTAATATATCTATACAAATAATAGCGAACAAATACACATTGATACAAATTTAAATTGCACAAAATAATTACAAATACAATTACATATAAACATTTACATACAATAAATCAAGTTAATTTTTAAAATGGACATGGATGAATTATAATTTTGAAGAAAAGTCAATAATGTCATTGAAACGAACAGGAAGTTTTACTTGTCTTCCACAACGTGTTGTTGTATTTGGTTGTGCAACTTGCTGACTTGGTATAAATGTTTGTTCACTCGGCACAGATGTATGATCATTTGATGACGTTGGATTCAGATGTTCATTAGGTTGTAACACATATGCCGGTTTCAGTCTATCCACGGAAATATTAACTTGTTTATTTTTAATTGATAGAAGAAAGTTTTTCGGGGATCTTTGCAATACCAAATAGGGTCCTTCATATGGGGGTTCTAAAGGTTTTTTAACTCTGTCAATTCGCAGAAACACATGTGAGCATGTGTACAAATCTTTTGGAATGAAGATCTTTTGTTTACATTTGTTTTTGGATTGGTATGGTTTTAAGTCGGCCATCTGTTTTCGAAGATTGCTTACGAAATTATCATCAGATATTGGCAATCTGGATTCTTCAAAGAATTCGCCTGGTAATTTAATAGTTTTGCCATAAACCATTTCAGCTATTGTATACTTACAGTCCTCATGTAGAGCAGCTCGCAAACCCATAAGAACCGTTGGTAATGTGTCCGTCCAACGAACGTTGTTATGACATCTAATAGCTGTTTTCAAGGTACGGTGAAGACGTTCAACTTTTCCATTACTCTGAGGATGGTAAGAAGACGTATGGTTTACTTTAACACCACATAGCGCAGCTAAACTTCGAAATAGTTCTGAAATAAATTGAGCGCCTCTGTGAGTAATAACACAAGTAGGTACACCAAATCGGGTAATCCAATGCTCATAAAAAGCTTTTGCTATACTTTCTGCAGTGATATTTGATAACGGTACCACTTCCATCCAAGAGGTAAACCGATCAATACACGTCAAGCAGTATGTGTATCCATTAGAAGGTGAATAAGGTCCAATTAAATCTATATGAACGACACTAAATCTCTCATCTGGTGCTTGAAATTGTGAATATTCTGATTTTGTATGTTTAGTTATTTTATTTTTCTGACAGTTGATGCAAGTTTGAGTCCACTGTTTTTAACATCTTTTTTCATATTTGGCCAAATGAATCTTTTAGTTATTTCTTTTACAGTAGTTCGAATTCCAGAATGAGCTAAACTGTGAATTGTATTAAATATTGTCATTCGAAAATTTTTTGGTATGAATGGTCTGATACTGGAAGTAGAGGTATCACAATACAAGAGCTTTCCTGATGGCAATTGGTGTTCTTTAAAATGTAATGATTTGGAATGTAATTTCAATTGTTGCAGTTCATCATCATTAATTTGTGCATCTGCTATCAAGTCATAATCGACAATAGGTGAATCGATGTCCTCAATTCTAGACAGTCTGTCTGCTACCACATTGTTTCGACCACTGATATGGTATAGGTTAGTAGAGAATTGTGAGATATATTGTAGGTGTCTTAGTTGTCTAGGGGAGGCTTTATCATTGTTTTGCTTAAAAGCAAATATTAACGGCTTATGATCAGTATAAATATCGAAATCTCGACCTTCAAGTAAATGCTTAAAATGTTTAATGGATAAATATATACCCAAAAGTTCACGGTCATAAACGCTGTAATTTTTCTGAGCATCATTAAGTTTTTTAGAAAAAAATGCAATTGGCTTCCATCCATTTGGTTCTTTTTGTTGAATAACTGATCCAATAGCCCAATCAGATGCATCTGTGAGAAGTGCCAGAGGGTAATCCGAGTTGGGATATGCCATTAACGCTATTTGAGCAACATCTTGTTTGCATTTTTCAAAACTTTGTCTGGATTCATCGGTCCATGGTATTTTGCGTCGATCTTTTTTGTAGATCCTTTCGAAAGTTCAAGTAGAGAGGCTTGAGTTTTTGCGGCATTATTTATATAATTACGATAAAAATTGATCATTCCTAAGAAGGAACGTAATTCGTGCATAGTTTCTGGCAATGGATATTCTATGATAGCTTTGATTTTTTGAGGTTGAGGTTGTGAGCCTTCCGCAGATATTTGATAGCCTAAAAAATCTATTACAGGTACTCCCAAAACTGATTTGCTAATATTAATCCGTAGACCATATTTATCTAAACGCTGGAAAACTATTTTAAGATGTGAACGATGTTCTTCCTCGCAAGAAGAGGCGATCAACACATCATCTAAGTATGGAAACACAAAGTCTAGACCATAAAGAACTTCATTTATAAACCTTTGAAATGTTGCAGGGGCATTTTTGAGACCAAAACTCATCACATTGAATTGATAAAGTCCAAAAGGTGTGATGATGGCAGTTTTTGCCTTATCTTCATCTGCTACGGGAATGTGATAATATGCTTTAGTAATGTCAATTTTAGAAAATATAGTTTTATTACTTAAAATATGTTGAAAATCCTGGATTCGAGGTATGTTATATCGATCAGGTATAGTTAAATCATTCAATCTTCTATAATCACCACACGGACGAAAAGAACCATCTTTCTTTGTTACTATATGTAAGGGACTTGCCCATTCTGAGCTAAATGGGCTAGTAATGTTATTGTCTAGCATATATTTAAATTCTCTTTTAGCTATTTCCAACCGGTTTGGATCTAATTGTCTTGCTTTACAATTTATGGGTTGTCCTTTAGTTATAATATGATGTTTTACATTATGTTTAACATTTGAATTAAGAAAATTTGGTTTTGTTATATTGGGATACATAGAAAATAAATCTGAATATTTACATAAGCTGCTCGTTGTATTTACGCTTTCATTAATAGAGATGGGTGCAATGTCACCATAAACTGCAAGGTTAGTTACACCATCAATTAATCTTTTATGCTTGATATCAATTAATAAATTGAACTTATTTAAAAAATCTGCACCTAGTATAGGTTTACTAATTTTGGCCACAATAAACGGGAATTGAAATTCTCGGCGCAAACCCAGATCAAGATTTAAAATTTCTGTACCAAAAGTATCGATTGCAGTATTATTTGCAGCATATAATTTATAGTCACTAATAAATTTGTGTTTAGAAGTATAAGGAATAAGACTTACGTCCGCTCCACTATCAGAAAGCGTAAACCCGTTTTTTTGTCGTTGACAAATAGACGGAATTGACGGCAATGTTTTGTATTTTCAGCAGCAGAGTCTGCCGTTAATTCTGTTGCTGATTCTGGTTTTCCGAAGGATTATTTTTCCATGCACATGGAGCTTTGCATTTATCAGGAAAACATTTTTCTCGAAAACGAAAATGGTAATAACAGTATTTGCCAGAAGGATTATAATAGCGATTGCGAGACTTACTTCGATGAGAAGAAGAGTATCGACCTTATTTCTTGTTTGGGAACGAGAGTTCCTTTGACACTCAGTTTTTCAAGTTTATTATCCAAACATGCAATTTGTTGTCGTAACTCAGTTATGGCATCTGATCCTGATGAAACCTTATTGCTTACGCAGTAAAGTTCTTGTTTTGGTTGCATTTCAAGAATACGATCTGCCATTAATGCCAGTTTCTCAATTCCTTCATCACTAACTAGTAAAATATTCCGCACAGAATCAGGCATTTTTTGTAGAAATAACGTTTTTAGCACCTTGTCAGTAATTCCATCAGTAGCCAGGTTTCTCATTTTTTGTAAAAGTTGACTGGGTTTAAGATCTCCCAAATCAAGTCCTGTCAGCAGTCTCTGAAGACGCTTATTTTCGCTTTCTTTAAAAGTATTCAGCAAACGTTCTTTAGCAGCGGTTATTTTGTTCTATTATCATCACTTATAATGTCCCACAAACTTTCAACAAATTTCGGTTCTAATTGCGAAACTAAGTAGTTGAATTTTGTATCCTCGGCTGTTATTCCACAAATTGAAAATTGTGCTTCAACTTGAAAGAACCATATTTCTGGTTTTTCTGCCCAAAAAGGAGGTATTTTGACACTTACCCGCGCTACTTCATCTTTTTTCGCCGATTCATTAGTTTCAGTCATTTTGTAAATAATTCACGGTCTGCAAACAATTCACGGTTTGCAAATAATTCACGGGTCACCAAGTATGTGGCGGCTTTGTAAAGGTTGCGTAGTGTTATTAAAATCCAGACGGCAAAAAAAAAAAAAAAAGACGATAATCAATTTTCACATTTACAACATCTTTATTCCATTTCTAACGCCAACTACGTTCTGTTTTTATTCTAGCGGGAAAATTCCCTTTTTAACAGTGAAAGTAGAAGTTGTTCAATTCTTACTCCATTTTTGACTGTCTCTATCACATGTACAACGTTCGCCTAGTAAATGCTTTTGATACTCGGGCTGCTGATTCATTAGCCCTAATGCGGCAGCAGAAAGATTGCAAGATTAAGAAGGAAGTCAATTCCCTCGACAGTTGTTTAAGTTACTATCTGGAAATTCCTGAGGAATTTTTATATGGCTCAATTCGATTAGTTGTGGATAAAAAAAGTGACTTTTTCCACAAACACCGTCCAATTGCACATAAAACACTTGATGTATTAATAAAGAATGTTGCGTATTTGATGCTTCTGAAGCAAGAAGTTGAAAGAGCATTTCAGGTCCCTCTGCGGAGGGCTTTTGATGTCTATCTTCATTGCATTCAAAGCGCTACTGATCGAGAACTCATCTTGGTACCTCCTGTTGCACATGAACTTCCTCAGGATTTATTAATAGAAGATGTGCACGTTGTTCGATACCGTGATCATGTGTCTATACCTCCTGTTGTCTCTTCTGGCCCACCCTATCGTGAGATCAGAGACCCTGGCAAGAAATATGTAGAAATTATAAATAATGTTTAAACCAAAGAAAACAAAACATTTCCCAAGGTTTTGCACATAACCATACAGAAATTAACAGACAAACTGTGTCAAATATAGACTTCCAAGGTGTTAAACAGTCATCGAATCCATTTTTAAAGAAATTGAATTGGGATGAAATTGCAAATAAAGTGAAAGAAAGCGGGCATTTGTTTCCTGGTAAAAATACCAGTAACCTTATTGAGAAATCGCAAAATTCTGCATTTTGACTGTAATTGGCAATAATTCCAAACTGTCTGAAAAAGAAAGTACTGAATTAGTTACGAGTATAAAAACTAAAAATTCTTCCATGTATTTTCAATCCATGCAAATGTTAAGAAAATACAAGTCTGCTCAAGGCACGTCAGAACATCATCTTTCTATTGCTGATCAAACTAGACCTGCTGCTGCAGAATCGACATCTAAGCCCAAAGAACTTTCTTCCAGTACTTTGCTTCCTTGTAAAGATATCAGTATAGCTGTTTGTGCATAGCTGTTATATATATATATATATATATGTATAGCTATATAGCTGTTATATATATATATATATATATATGTATATATATATATATATATATGTATATATATATATATATGTATATATATATATATGTATATATGTATATATGTATATATACACAGAAGTGACAAAAGTCATGGGATAGCAATATGCAAATTTTCAGATGCCAGTAGCATCGCGTAGAACACTGCGCTGTCCATGGTGTTATGCTATGCTGGATGTTATGCCTGTTATGTTATGCCTGAATGCC
>BPLQ01003590.1:20000-282912 GCA_021605075.1 Caerostris darwini
AATCTTTGCAGAAAAGATCATGAACGATGAGTCAACAAATCAACAACGTGTAATTTTAGCGATTCTCCTTAATGAGTTCAACCGAATTTAATATTTCTGCCATAAAGCTTTTGGATCTCGTATACCTGTTTGTGTTCCTAGTAATCTTAATTTTTTCCAATTATTATTAGTGCAATTGAAAAAATTCTATCGTAATGTAACTAATTACAAATAGGTGGCCAAAGTGTAATTTTTATCAGTAAAATACTTCAAAATCTGTGGAATTCTATTATAAAATAGTATTTCTATATTTCAATATATGTGACATAATTTTTAATAAATATTTTATGTTTTAGTTTTGGTTTATATGTAGTGAATATTTAAAATTTTATGTATTAATTCTATGGATCCCACTTGATGTCAAATTAACTTGCTAAAAATACATTTCATAGAATTTTTTTTCATGTGTGAATTTTTAAGAAATGTGAATTTTAATTTCATTCATTATTGTGTTTATTGGAAATATATAGTTAATTCATTGTCTATTTTAATTTAATTATGAATTTTTCATTCAAGTGATATTTAACCTGATCAGGAGGGAAGGAATAAAACAGGGCATTTCATTTCCGAAGGTCAAATCTTATTGTGGAATTCAGGAATTTTAATTTAACTTAATCGTATACCTAAAGCAACCATTTGTTTTTGACTTTATTTCTATGCTCATTATTTTTCAATTGTCCTGAATTTCTTAATAAATCTCCAAGATTTATGGGTTTTAAGTCTTTTGCATCTGAAATTAAATCATAATTCTGTTGAAATTTTGAACTATTTACATGTTATTGCACTTAAAACTCTAATATTTATCCATAAATCCGGACTAATTTTTATTTATTTATTTGCAGAGATTGTGAAAAGACGTGCGTGCAAGATGCATCAACGCCCCTTTCGTGAATACCGCTCATGCAAATTGACTACTGCGAAAACCCACGCTTTAATTCATTAAATTAAAGCTTTAATTCATTAAATGAAAGCTTTAATTCAAATTAGTTAATTTCTATGAGCGGACATTTATAAACAATTTTTTCTTTCTAGTGAGTGCGAAGTTGTATGTGGATGAAATAACTTGCATTACATTATTGACACTTTGATAACTAACACGTTATATTGATAAGAACAATTTTTTTACTTTATATCTGTATTCATAATTTTTCTATTGTTTTTAAGTTCTTAATAAATCTATAAAATTTATTGGTATTAGATCTTTTGCATTTAAAGTTAAATGATAATTCTATTGAAATTATTAGATTATTTGCATGTTATTAGTTTATTTTATTCGCTAGTTTAGTTAGTTTATAAGTTTTTTAGTTTATAAGTTTTATTAGTTTATATTATTAGTTTAACGAAATATTTTCATTCCATATTGCTCTCTAATGAATGTCTTTCAAGTGTTATTTTTATTATTATAGTGTTGAAATTATTTTATTTTACTTAATATTCACTTATGAATATATACTTTACGCAAAATACGTTATTCCATTACTTAAATATTATTATTATGAAAATTGAATTTTGTATGTGTATAATTTATTATGTGTCTATTTGTAATTTAAAATAATGTGATGTATACAGTTTTCGATTTTTTTTTTTTTTTTTTTTTTTTTGATGAATTTATGTATGTGCGTTTATTTATTTATTTATTTGGGGTTTTTTTGTGTTTTGTGCGGTCTTGATTTTCTCGTTACTCATATAATCTATTGTTTATAAATATTTTCTCAAAAATTCAGCAATATACAATGTGAATATAATGGCTTATTGAATTTAATATTTATATATGTTCATTAAATCAAATATATATATAATATAATCTTGGAGTTAATTTCTAATATGCATCAATAAATGCAAGTTAATTCTTATTTTCCTTTGCAGGGATTGTTAGCAGATATGAAGGAAATGTGAAGATACATCAATGTCCCTTTTGTGAATACCACTCATCTATACTTAGTCATGTGAAAACGCATGTTTTAGCACACACCGGAGAGCGTCCTTTCAAGTGCCCATTTCAGTGTGGCAAAGCATTTACTCAAAAGGGTACCCTGAAGTATCATCTGAGGATACATACCGGAGAGCTTCCTTTCCAATGCTTTTTCTGTGGACAAAGATTTTTTCATTAAGATGCATTAAATTTGCACATGAGAACTCATACTTGAGAACCTCTCTGCATGTCTCCTATTTGTTCCAAGGCATTTCCACGGAATTCTCGATTAAAATAGCATGCAGCTTTTTCGGGCATAGACTCTGGCCATTTAAGCCTTCTCTCGACATGAAATCTTGGTTTTAGGGGGGTGCATATGAAAGCAAATCAACGACGTGTGATCTTAGCAAAGGAGGATTCTGCTAGATGAGTTCAATCGATTTTTATATTTGTGTAATAAAGCTGTTATTGAAATAAATATTTTGTGCTTCCAGTAATCTAATTGTTTTTTCAATTATTATTGCATACGAATATATTCTGTCGTAATATTCCTAATTTTTTTATATTAAAATAACGCAAACTGTTTTGTCAAATTGATGAATTTACTTTCAAATTAATAATTGTTAACAATTGTATTTTTGATTGGTGTTTACAAAAATCATTGTATTTCGTGTTGTATCTTTAAATAAAATGTGTGTTATTTTAGTAAAATGCATATTATCTTTTTCTATATTTTTAAAATTATAGATTCGTTCATATTAAATTTTTTCAATCGCGTACTTTATATGATATACGCATACATGTACTTTATTTATATTTTTTAATCATTGTATAATATACCTTTACATGATGTACGTAATTTATCTGAAATTTTTTAAATTGCAGAAAGTTAATTATTTTTTTGCTCAATATTAATTTTGTATCCAGAATTAAATTTTTTAACGTAATGCTTTGTAATTTCATCCATTCTTATTTCCTCTATATTTATGGTACATTGGGTTTAAACCTTTTCATTAAAAATATTTGTGCTATAAAATATTAAATATGAAAATTTAAATTTTATATGAAATTATTTCTATTTTTTGTGATTGAAATTCTAATATCCATAAATAAATCCACCCTAATTTTTTAATTTCTCTTCTGCAGATGCTGTTTGCAGTTTTGAAGGCAATTCGAATATGTCCCCGTGTCCCTATTGCGAATACCGCTCATCCACACTCACTAAAGGGAAAATGCAACTCTTGACGCACACCATAAAGCGACGTTTCAAGTGTCCTGTTTGTCAAAAAAACATTTTCAGTCTTCTGACTTCAAACGACATATAGAAATGCATAGCAGAAAGGGTTTCAAAACTCAATTTTAATAGAAAACTGTAATGAAAAAAATACATTTTGATGCTAACTATGTATTCGAAAATGGGATTTGTAAATTGTTTGACCCTTTTAGTTTTAATTCCTCTATTTGATTTTTATGAATAAGTTTTGCTTTTAATTCATTAACTTTTTAACGTGGATTTTCGTAAATATTGTGTGCTGTTACGTATAATTAATGATGGTAGAAATACTACATATAAATATTGTTGGGAAAGAAAATAGATAGTTAGAGCTCTAAATTGTTTTCTATCAACAAGGTAATCTGCATATTATGTGCTTGTATATATATGTATGCAAAAATGGAACAGCAATACTCTATAATATATATATGAGTAGTAATTTATAAAAGTAATTATTTGTACAATTTTGACATTTCAGATTCATTCAACAATTCTTAAAAAATTGTGTTAGAGAAATATCAAATATGGATATTCTTAAATTTTATGAATTTCTTTTTCATTTTATTGAGTGTGAAACTGTAATTTGAATCAAATAATAAAGTGTAATTTTTGTTTTCAAATGTTATTGGCAAATTGGAAGATACATTAAAGACACTTCAGTGGAAAAATGGAGATATTTTAAATCCTTTTCCCAAATTTTTTTGTATTGTAATATTGGGTTGGTGCATAATTATCAGGCGTTTTTAGACGAGCTATATTTTAATAAAAATTTACACTATTTTATAAATTTATGAATGAAAATATCCTTTTATTTTCAGGTTATAAATACGCTGGTCGATATTACTCATATTCGTCATTCGTCGTTTCCTTTTTCATAATAAATAGTGTTCAAAAACGCCTGACAATGTTGTTTAAAAACGCTTGATAATTATTCACCAACCCAATATGTACAAAATAAGGTCTATTAAATTTTTGGTCATGAAAATAATTTCATTTTTTTCATTTTTTTTCGCATTTTAATTCATGAAACCAGAATATTATTTGTCAGCGAATTTAACTGAGTTGTTGCATTATTATTCGTTAAAATTAACTGTTAAGTTTTAAAAATGTTTTTAACTTATCATAAAAATATTTTTATTCCTATCAGCTATATAAATATTAAAAATTCTATTTTGCTAACATTCAAACGAAAATAAAAACAAAAAATTGCCAGCATCAATTTGTTAAGATACTTGTTGCAATGTGTGGCTGATGGTGCAGTTTTGACACAGGGGAAATAAACATAATTGGCTTCTTGGTAAAAGTAGTTACCTTAGAAAATTTTGTTTATGTGATTAAAGATTATGATTGATGTGAATAAACCATTATTGACAATCTGAAAGAAAATTCCTTGCAGTTAAAAAAATTAATTTTTTTTTTTATTACATTTATAATTTTAACCCTACGTCAATTTTCTCGTTATGTCTGTATGATCTACAATTAATTGTTTATTGGAAATCTACAATTAGTTTATATTATTAATCTATTATAATTTATTAATTAATATATTTTAATTTAATTATATGTCAATAGAAATATATAATATATATAAGCATTTTAATTATGGTTGAAGTTTTTGAGTTAAACTCTAATATCCAGCAGTAAATATAGGCTAATTCTTATTTTCTTTTGCAGGGGTTGTTAGCAGATATGAAGGCAATGTGAAGATGCATCAATGCCCCTATTGTGAATACCACTCAACTGTACTTAGTAATGTGAAAAGGCATGTTTTAACTCACACCGGAGAGCGTCCTTTCAAGTGCCCGTTTCAGTGTGGCAAAGCGTTTAGGCAGAATAGTGACCTGGAGCGTCATCTGAGGACCCATACCGGAGAGAGGCCTTTTCAATGCTCTTTGTGTGGACAAAGATTTTCTCGTAAATTTGGATTAAATGAGCACATGTGGACTCATATTTGAGAACCACTCTGCAAGTCTCAGCAAGTTATGGGATGTCGAATGATACGATCCCGTTCTCTTAAAAACGCCCTTTCAAACATCATGCGAGTTCACATCTTTTCCTCCAGACCTCTAACTTATCGATGCAATTAAAAATGCATGAGAGAACGGATCATCGCAGTGGAAGAAAGTGAATGCAACCGAGGCGATACCCGACTGCGCACTTCAATATCAGATTTAAAAAGTTGTTTTAGAGGAGAAAAACTTTTATTTTATTTTATGTGTGGAAATTATTTTCAAATTATTTGATTTTCAGAATTTATTTTAAGAATTTGCATTTGCATTTTTTTTATTTTAAAATAAAACAAATCCTTTTTTATATGAAATAATTTATTTTTTAATTAATAATTATTAGCAATTTTATTTTCAGTTGGTGTTTATAAAAAGGTGTATAAAAAATCTTTGTATTTTGTGTATTATCTTTTAATAAAATATGTGTTATTTTAGTAAAATGCATATTATCATTTTGTATATTTTTTAAATTATATAATCGTTCATATCAAATTTTTTTAATCATATACCTTATATAATGTATCTTTATATCAAGTACGTAATGTATCTCATTTTTTTTAATTGCAGAAAATTGATTATTATTATGCTGAATATTAATTTTGTAGTCAGAATTAAATTTTTTTAACATAATGCTTTATAATTTTATCCAATCTTAATTCCTTTATATTTAAGGTACTTTGGTTTTAAACCTTTTAATTAAAAATATTTGTGCTATGAAAATATTAGACAGGAAAATTTAAATTTAATATGAAATTATTTCTGTTTTTTGTGTTTGAAATTCTAATATCCATAAATACATGCACTCTAATTTTTGATATTTTTTCTGCAGATGTTGGTTGCAGTTTTGAAGGCATTTCGAAGATATTCTCGTGTCAATGTTGCGAATACCGCTCATCCATATTCGCTAATGTGAAAAGACACGTCTTAACCCACACTGGGGGGCGACCTTTCAAGTCAGTGTGGCAAAGCATTTAGTCAGAGCAGCGTCGTTTAAGGACTCGCACCGGAGAGCGCGACCCTTCAGTTGTCAAAAAGCCTGAAAACGACGGGCAGAAGTGCGTGGGAGGAAGGATTACGAAGCTCAATTTTAAAAGATAAGTAGATACTCATTTTGATGCTAACTATATATTCCAAAATGGGATTTATAGACTGTTTGACAATTTATAGATGTGTAATTATATAGATCGCGAATGCTCCCAACTCTATTGGAGTTAGCATGAAAATTTATAAAAGTATCATTTGTACAATTTTGACGTTTAAGATGCATTCATCGGTTCTTTAAAATTTGTTTTACAGTAATATCGAATGTGAATATTCTTAAGCTTTATAAATTCTTTTTTCCTTTTATTGTATGCGAAACTGTAATTTGAATCAATAAACCCAATGTAATTTTTGTTTCTAAATGTTTGTAGAAAATTTGAAGATACTTTAAAGACATTTCAGTGGAGAAATGGAGATATTTTAAATGCTTTTCCTAAATTTCTGTATTGCAATATTTACAAAATAAGTTTTATTAAATTTTTAGTCATGAAAATAATTTAATTTTTTTCTTTTTTATCGTCGCATATTAATTCATGAAGCAGGAATATTATTTATCAGGGAATCCAAGTGAGTTGAGGAATTTTTATTCATTAAAATAATCTGATAAAATGTCAAAAAGTTGCTGTTAACTTATCATAAAAAGCTTTTATTCCTATCAGCTACTTAAATATAGAGAATTGTATTTTGCTAGCATTAAAATGAAAATGAAAATTTAAAAAAAAATTGTGAGCATTAAGTTTTTAAGATACTAGCCGAAATGAGTGTATGATGCAGTTTTCACCCAGAGATATACATAATTGGCTAATAAGTAAAAGTAATTTTTATATGATGAAAGATTTTTAATTTATGTGAATAAATAATTGACAATCTGAGAGAAAATGCGTTGCATTTCAAAAATTTAAATTTATTTTCTTCTTTTATTACATGCATTGCTTTTATGTTACGTCGATTTTCTCGTTATATCTGTATGATCTACAATTATTTTTTATTGGAAATCTACAATTAATTTATAGTCTATTTAAATTTAATTATGAATTTTTTTATTAAGTAATTTTAAGGCTATGGGCCTGAATGGCCGAATGGCTAGCGCTCTTGGCGCTCGGTACCACAGGTTTCGGGTTCTAGTCCCGGCGGTGCCATGGATGTTTTTAGTGGTTCGGAATCCACTTTAGACCGTAGCTCCCGGTCCTAATAGGATCATAGAGTCCGCGTCCGTGGCTTATCTGCAAGTGACACGCGCCCTCTGGGTAATGCAAAGTGAGTACGTCTGTGCAGCGCTTGCCTTAAGGCATCCAAGACGTCCATGTCTAAGTGTTTGCCAGCTGCATTAGAAAAAAAAAATGTAAAGCTATTTGCCAAGTGAAAGAAGAAATTGTTTGTAGGCAAACTTGTAGGGTTATTTTCTTCTAATAATAGACAACAATTGGAATTTTTTGTGTGTTCTTGTGAGGATCTTTTGTGTCAGTTAACAGATTTTCCTGCTTTGTTCGCTGTGCGTGTTTTCTCTGTGCCAATGCGATTTCAGAGCCGGTTCAAAGGTCGCCGATTTAAATCAGTGTTATTTTATTATTAATATTTCAGATTCTTTCGCTACATCTCTCTCAATTAATTCTTATTTTATTGCACAGATTTAATTTTGCTTTTATTCATTGATGTGTTTTTGATGCCCAGGTTTTTTTGCTACGACAATTATTTGATTGTGTCATTTTGTGCAGTAAATTCCGTCTTTTTCTAAACCAATGTAGGTTCGAGATTCTAAACTGCTCTATCTATTTTGAATAATTTGTGATAATTACAAATTTCTCGTATACTTTTTGTTGTGAAATCCGATGGGTGCTCTGAGAGATTGAAAAGCACCAGATATTGCAGAGGCAGCGTAGTTTAACTTCCACAAATTACTGCTTGACACTCTTGCCAGAATAAAAATATAAACATAGAAAATTGACACTACCTCACCTCACGTAATTGCTGTGAACAGTTTGAACAGCTTATATTGAAAATCACGGAAATTTCAATCAGATATTTTCATTTAATGTTGCACGCTCACCGATGCCTTTCAATATCGGTTATCGTTATTATTGCAATGTTCAAATAATTATTTTGTAGTTTATGAATACATGAATACATAATTTGCAAAATACGTTATACCCTTAATTAAATTAAATTAAATGTTATTAAAGTAATTAAATTTTGCCTGTGTGCAATTTACTCTGACGGGGCTCTTTGCAATTTAAAATAATGTGATGTTTATAGTTTTGGATTATTTTTAAAATTTATATGATTTTTTAAAATTATATATATGAAAAAATAAGCACGTTTTTTATTGTAATGCTGAACGTACTTTACGCAAAATACGTAATTCTATTTATTAAACTAAATGTTATTATTGCAGTAATTAAATTTTATTGTGTACAATTTACTATGATGGGGCTCTTTGTAATTTAATATACTGTGATGTTTACAGTTTTTTAAATTTTTTTTCTTATTTGAATTTATGTTCTAACTTTTATTGAAAAAGAAGCACGTTTTTTATTCCAATGCTGAATAGCCAATTATATATATATAAATGAAAACTAATCATGATATGGTTTAGAGAATGCTCCCAAAATTATTTTACATTTGGAGGATAATTTACGAAATTATTGTTCTGTGAAGTTTGCAGTTTTCAAATTAGTAATTGTAATATAACTTTCATAAATTCAAAGAATTTTTTCAAATTTATTAAAAGACATCTTATTCGTATGAGTTACATAAACTGCTAATAATTTTTTTATGTCAAAATGTAAGTAAAAAATAAAATTACATTGTATTAAAAAATAAAATTAAGGTTTGAAATTTTAAAGAAACACTTCGCCCACCGATTGTGTGGAAAGGTAAACGTACCCTTAAAGGATGCACGAATCTCTCACGTGTTTGCCAGACATTCGCCACGCAAAGCAATATTGAAGATAAAAAAATTTAATAGTTATTGAGGAATTTTTGCCATATAAATATTATATAAAATATTTCACTTCATCTATTAAATCTGTATAGTTACTTTTAATTAATATATAGTTACTTTATACAGTTATATATTAATATATAGTTATTTATAGTTAATTTTTTATTATATATATATATATATAATCTGTCCTTTTTTGAGTTAAACTCTAATGTTCCTCAATGAAAGCAAGCTAACTCTTCTTTTCTTTTGCAGGGATTGTTAGCAGATATGAAGGCAATGTGAAGATGTCTGAAGATGCAGAAGAAGGCAATGTCCCTTTTGTGAATACCACTCATCACATGTTGGTGGCGTGAGAAAGCATGTTTTTATTCACACCGGAGAGCGCCCTTTCAAGTGTCCGTTTCAGTGTGACGAAGCGTATACTAGGAACAGCCTCCTGCAGGTTCATCTGAAGACCTCTACCGGAGACCCACACCATACTTTCAATCGCCCTTTCCAATGCTATTTGTGTGGACATAGATTTTCTCGTGAAGATGCGTTAAATGAGCACATGTGGACTCATACTTGAGAACCACTATGCATGTATCCTATTTGTCAAAAAGCATTTGCAAGGAAATCTCATTTAACGTAGCAGGCAGAATTTCACGGAGGAAGAGGTCACCGAGGTTTCTTTCCTTTGCCATATGTCATGGGCAGCAAAGCCTTCTCTCGATTTGAACTCGTAAAGGGGCCATTTTATTATAAATAAACGATATGCAATCTTGGCAGAAAAGATTCTGAACGCTGAGTCAATTGAATTTAGTATTTGCTTAATAAAACTTTTGTTTTTAATAAATTTGTTTGAGTAATTTTAAATCTTTGTTTTTTTTTTTAATTTTTAGTGCAATTGAATATGAATAAAATTTTTAGCATAACGCACCTAATTACAAATAGGTTGCCATAGTTGGGTAATCACAAGTTGCATAATGAATAAGACTATAAAATACCGAACCTTTTTGAATTAATCATTTCACTAACCATTAGAGCAAATTATTTATTTTGTGTCAGTTAACTCACTTTTGGTGAAGGAATTTGGTTTTTTTTCCTGTAGTTGCAAAAGTGGGGTAGTTACGTTTAATTGCTAATGAAATAACTGCATACATAATTAGCATAATTGAAAATATCATGGAAAATATTAAATTCCATCGAACTCTTACAATAAATATTATTTCGGAATTTATATATTTCAATCGTTGGAAAATAAATCTCCGGCAAAAATTTTGATCTTTGCCTTTTATGGATCAACATTTTTATTGAAGATTTATCACGAAATTATGTTTGTTGTTCAGATATTAATGGATCAAGCCATTATGTTTTAGCTCCGTGGATCCCATTTGGTTTCAGATCAATTTGTTAAAAATATATTTTAAAAAAATAAGATTTCAAAAATTTCATTGACATAAATTTAAAAAAATACTGAAAATTTTAATTAATTAAAAATACCTTTTGAACTCATGACCTACATATGATACGAGAGCGGGCATCGTAATAAAATCTATTTTCTCCGAAAATGTGCTTTATGGTTCTCAAGTCGTAACGATAAACAGGTAACCATCTTAAATTGATGTGAATGAATTGGTGTTTATAGTATCGCATTATTAACACTACCAGAACTAATGTGTTTCATCCCAGACAAATATTTTTTTACTTTTTTTCTTATAGGGTTCTTTATGAAATCTCTGAAAGACTTGTTTAAATAATGTAAATGAAAAATTAATCAAGCACAGTTTTTATCATGTGGATGTTGATAGCAGTGTTGAGCACAATTTGTAGACATGCCTATCATATAAGGGGCCTGATAGCCGAGTGACTATCTATCTGGCTCTTGGTGCCACAGGGTTCGAGTCCCGGCGGTCGCATGGATGTTTGTGAGTGGTTCGGAATCCACTTTAAGCTGTAGGGCCCTGTCTAATTAGCTTAAAGAGTGCATAAAATGACAGTGGAGCTACAAACCAAAGAATGTAATCTTGGTAGGAAAGTTTGTGGGAATGGGATGCCAGAAGATTTGCATATTAAAAAGAAATCTGGGATCGTCAAATTACTGACAATACGAATGATTTTGTTGCTGATAAGACGATTATTTCTGTACTGAATAATTCTATAAATTGTGTCGTTCTATCAAGTAGAAGGAAAAACTGAATCACAATATTTCTTTAATTTGGAAATTAAGCGTCGAAGTAGGGCAGAAATTTTTTTTGTGTGCGATTCAGATGTTACGGGAAAGCACAGTGCAAACATGAATAAAATGTCTTTTTGGTTGTGATAGTCTATTCCACTGTGTGGGACCTGAATGGCCGAGTATCTAGCGCTCGGTGCCAAATTTTCGAGTTCCTGCGGTGCCATGGATGTTTGTAGTGTTTCGGAATCTACTTTAAGCTATAGCTCCTGGTCTCATATAGAGCGTCACAGAGCCCTATCGGACTTCTCGCCCACATTATTCCCAAACTGTAAAGGACAACTCAGCTCTAGACACAGTGATGTGATGTGGTGTAGTAGTAGTTTTCCACAGAGTGTCCCACCAAGAAAGCGTTGACTGATGTGGAATTATAAAGCTCCTTATTATTGTTTAAAGTGTATAAAAAACTTTAAATCAGAGTATGAATTGAATTCATGTGTGATGATCTGTTGCCCCGGCAAGCAAATAAGAACTTTAATCCATATAATTGTCTGACTGCAAGTTTTATGAGCATTCTTCTTCCTCATAGGCCCACGGCATATTGGCCAATTAGCTAGGTCTCTGGTCATTGCTATCACAGGCTACAGGTTCGTATCCTGTGGGGGGCATCGATGTGTTTGGTGGTTCGAAATCCACGTTAGACTGTAGTTCCCTGTCTTAAGCTAAAGTGTGTACAAACTGATCATATAGCAACAAACCAAACCAAACTTCATTGGTGCAAAAGCAGCAGGGTGAGTCAAGACCTATTGGAAGATTCCGAGACAGAAGATGTTTTCTTTTTTTACATTGTACACTTGTCAGCGCTCAGACAGAGACCTACGCTTAAAGACCAGACGCTTGTATTAGACAGAGACCTACGATTTAATTACCTAAGACCTACGATTTACGATTACTACGATTTTTTAATTTAAGACCTACGATTTACGAATCAGAACCACAACAAACATCCACCGAAAGCCATCCAAATCTGTGGCACCGAGTGCAAGAGTGCTAGTGATTCGGCCATCAGGCCCTTTTATAAGTATTATTCAGTTGAAAAGCTAATTGGATCTGTAAGTGATCGCTGCCGAAAGATTCGAGTGAACGAAGAAAGTAAAAATTCAGGTGTAATACATCTGCACTAACAATGGAGTGATAAATTAAGAAACGAAGAAGTTGGAGTCATATGCGTTGGCGAGCTTGCATTGGGTAAGTTCATTTATTATTGATAAAATCCATTTCCTCAAGGTTTCATAATTGAAACCTTGAACAAATGGATTTTAATTTGAAGAACAACAACCAATACTGGGTTTGACGCGGATTAAAAACCCCAAAGAACGATGCAAGTAGAAGGAAGCTTACGGTGCATTGCATCCAGCCAAGTAATGGTGAAATGGCCCTCATGGGAATAAAGGTTGACTACCGTGGATGGTGCTTTGTGATAGATGAACTGTATTTGCCTGCATGTTTCGTTTTTCAGAGGGAGAGATTCAGAAGACCGAGGGAGTGATTGAATCAAAAGCTATTAAAAGTCCTCCTCATCGCGTGTTATCGGGACGATCTATTCTACAGAACAATTTTCTATGAATAGATAGGATAGATCTCGAAAATGAATAGAAATCCTTCTTTCGTTATTGATGATAATCAACACATAAAATTAAAAAAAATTTCTTAGTCTGTTAGCTAAGACTTTTTAGCATTTAAATTTTTTTCCATGTTTGCTTTCCATTATTTATAGAAGTGACACATTTCCAGTCTCTGTTGGAATATTTGTGTGTTGGGTGCGCAGGGTGGATGCTCCATGATGCGCATAGGAGTTGAAAATAAGGGGGTGCTGAGTCTGGGGACTGTCGTGGCGATTGGTTTAATAATACTGATTGAATTGCATTCGTCAACGATGTGTGGAATTAAAAATTGAACTGTTGGGTAAAATTGGCTGCCGGCTCACTCTCTCAAATAAATATGTTTAATAGCATGAAAAGATATAATTGTGAATATGATAAATAGTTTTCAAAGATTATAACGTATCTTCAGATATTGCTGTTATTCTTCGAAAGTGGCATTCTCTCGAAAAATTATGTTATACATCGGAAGACCTAGCAATGAATGTTACTGTGCACCTACCTGATTGTGAAGAAATCTTCACAAACTGTGACTCAGGCGAAGAAGTGTCTGTGCACCAAAGCAGTGAGCCCGCTTCTAATGGGTACCCCACTCTTTCTTTCTGCGGTTATTTCTTTTTCACTTTTTATTTCAAATACTAGTTGTACTTCATATATTCTCAGCATCGTTTAACTGTTAAAATGTTACGATCTTTTTGATCTGTAGTTTTATCTATTTCTTTCCAATTTTAAATTTACGCAATTTACGCAAAATCCAATTTTATAATATATATATATATATATATATTATATATAAAAATAAATTTTATTTGAGTTTACCCAGATATAATACCTCTGATACCCAGCAATAAAAGAAGCTAATTTTTTTTTTTTTTTTTTTTTTACAGAGATTGTTAGCAGATATGAAGGCAATGTGAAGATGCATCAATGTCCCTATTGCGAATACCACTCATACCATGTTAGTAATGTGAAATGCCATGTCTTAACACACACCGGAGAGCGACGTTTCAAGTGTCCGTTTCAGTGTGACAAAGCATTTAGTACACAAGGTAATCTGAAGCGTCATCTGAGGACTCACACTGTAGAGCGAACTTTTAAATATCCGTTTCAGTGTGGTAAAGCGTTTACTCAGAGCAATAACCTGTACCGTCATTTGGTGACCCATACCGGAGAGCCCTCTTTTCAATGCATTCTCTGTGGACAAAGATTTTCTTTTCAAGATAGATTAAATGAGCACATGATCACTCATTTTTGAGAACCATTCTGCAAGTCTCCTATTTGTACCAAATCATTGTAACGGAATTCACACCTAAAATAGCGTACAAAATTTCGCGGAGGAAAAGGACAACGAGGCATCATTTCTTTTGACATATTTTATGGGAGGCAAACCTTTCTCTCCATATGATCTCTTAAAGCGGCCATTTTCAAATATATGAACGATATGCAATCTTTGCAGATTCTGAACGACGAGTCAATTGAATTTAGTATTGGCATAATAAAACTTTTGTTTTTAATAAATGTGTTTGAGTACTTGTTTTTTTTTTAATTTTTAGTGTAATTGAATATGAATAAAAATTCCATTGTAACGTACCTAATTACAAATACGTTCGTTACCAAAGTCGGGTAATCGTAAATGCCACCACAACTTGCATAAATAATAAGACTTTAAAATCGCGCACTCTACAACTAGTAGAGTGGCCGACATTGAATTGTATGCATACATTTTTTTATTTATTATTTATTTCATTTTATTTATTTTTTATTTTACGCAGTTGACGCACTCTTGGAAGAAGAAATTTGATTTTTTTTTTCTTGTAGTTGCAAAAGTGTAGTAGTTATGTTTAATTGCTAATGAAATAACTGCATAAATAATTAGCATAATTGAAAATACTTGAAATTCCATCGAACTCTTACATAAAATATTATTTCTGAATTTATATATTTGAATTGTTGCAAAATAAATCTTCAATAAAGTTTGATCTTTGCATTTTAAGGATCAACATTTTTATTGAAGATTGTAAATCGACGTTTTGCAAGCACCAAATCTTTAATTTTTTGCACGTGAGCTTCGTCGGTTGAGACTGATGGTCGACAGAAGGCTCTTCGTCTTCTACGCGTTCGCTGCCTTCTTTGAACTGTTTATACCACTTGTAAACATTTCTTTCCCATATAGGAATGCTCACCAAATGCCTTCTGCAACATTCTATACGTTTCCGCAAACAAACTTTAATGCAAGTTCTTTGTTCAATTCATTCAGACATTTCAAAAATCGGCGGAATGAGTTTTAGCGTCTCACAAAGCGAAGCGTAACTCAAGCACTAATGAATATTTTGACACCAAATTTCATACAGATGTCAAGGACAGTGCCAGCAACCTAAAAGAGAGAAAAAAAATGAAATTCCATATGCCAGGGAAATTTAAATGAAAAACTGGTTTTACTTTTTGGGCAGAGTAGTACCTTAGACGTATTTTTTAATTATTTTAAATTTTTTTTAATTATTATTCAGATGAGATGCTTAATTGAAAAGTACAAAATAGTAAGAAAAATTTTTTAAAAAAATCCTTTTCGATATTTTACAGTTGCAGCTGGATGTTATAAATAAAATAAAAAAGCAGAATATCTATGATCCGTAAAATATTAATAAAAGTCCCTTAAAAATGCCATTTAATTTGTCTTAAATAACATATTTAATGATCTCATGATCTTTTTTTTCTTCATATTTTTATTAGAATTCTTTTATTTTATTATATTATTATTTAAAAATTCTTTTATTTTACTATGAATTTTTCTTTTTTTCTTTTTGAGAAAACCAGATCATTTTTTACTTACTTCATCTTTATAGGGCATATTTCTAAAAGTTAATCCATTGTTTTTGATTAATTAACTATTTATGCATTAAAAGGGTTTTTTTTTAATATTTAATATATAAAAGAATTTATGTTATTACTTATACAAATTTTGCCTTTCCAATTCTTCTGTAATGAAATTTTTCTTTTAACATTTGTATAGAATGTTTATTTTTTGATAGTTTGAAATGCAAATTATATAAACAAATTTAACCAAAAATAACCCAAATTTAACCTAAAAATGATCCTAAAGAAAAATCTGGTAATAAATTTGCTAAATAATTACCTACGTTTAAAAATAGGTGCATTATGTATAAATGGCAGCAATAAAATTTTAAAATTGTTACACTGGCAATAAGATTTTCAGTAACTTTAAATTTTTTTTTAATTTAATTCTTATAACTTTTTTAATGGTAACTGTTTAATGGTAAGATCCACCACTAGCTCTTAAATTGCTTGATGTTGAAACATAGCGGTGGTCTTATGCCCTTTGAGTTAGTAAGGAAAAGAGATAATTAAATGCCCTTTTTAAAAAAAATTGTTATTTATTTAAAAAAATTATGTAATGGAAGTTAAGAAAAACTTCAATAGTGTATATGTTGATGAAATCAGTTACATGTAATCAAAAAATAAAACAGAATGAGCAAAGGTCGAATTAGGAGAAAAAAATAGCTTAGGAGAAAAGCGAACTTTTTTCATCTAGACAGTTGTGGGTAATAAATCAGTCAGAGCAGGAGAAAATAATCAGACTAAGGAATTAATTTAAAATGTTCACAACAGTGCGAGGTCTTTTGCTCTGTTGGCGGGAAGAAATATCATAATCGTAATTTTGTAGGATGTTTAAAACAGGATTATTAATGTTTTGCATATCGTTATGGAATTTAGTAGAAATTTTGTGAACAAATCGTCTTGAAACGTAAATATTGGTTCAGAGTAATTATTATTTTTTTTATTGTGTATATTTGAGTTTATTAATAATTTTTACTTGTTTATGATGTTTATAAGTAAGTTCATGTAACTCATTATTTAAAATGATCTTCCATATGATTTTTTGAAATTAATTCTTGTTTTTTTTTTACATGTTGGATTATGTAATGATCAATATTTTTTGTAATTCATTAGTGATAGCAATATTTTGTTGTTTGCGAATATCACTTTTGTAGCATTAATTAGTGTATTAATATTTTATGTATAACTAATGTTTGATTTTAAATTGTTTTAAACTATTTTTATTTCCTAACTTGCGTCTATTATAAAAGTGGCATACACTTTACTTGATTTTTCAGATTGAGAGTTTGTATAATGCTTCAATCTCAAGGGGGCGATGTAGTGTATGTCACGTTTCTAAAAGCCTCGGCGTAAAAAAGTAAGATCAATTTTTTTTTCAAAAACTCTTTATTTATTCTTCCAAATTTATTTCATCGCCTTCAAAAATCCCCTCCGGACACAATGCACTTATGGAAACTTTTTTTTCCAGTCCTCAATCCATGCTAAAAAGTCATCGGCAGGGATGGCCTTCAAATCACAGGACGATTCACATTGAATCTCTTCAATCGACTCAAAACGGTGTCCCCGGAGTGGTCTTTTGAGTTCAGGGAACAGCCAGAAGTCGCACGGTGGGAATACGGTGATTGTGTAATGATATGGGTTCATTTTTGTGTGGTTGTGGAAAGATATGGGGGCGAAAAGGTCACGAAGAATCAATGCAGTGTGAACAGGCGCATTCAATGTTTTCGGTACCAATCGAGATTTAACGCGTTTGATGCCCAAAATGGAATTGACCGATCCTTTTAAAATTCCAACATCCTCAGCAAGGTCACTAATTGTAATTCGACGGTTTCGCAAGCACCAAATCTTTTTTTTGACGTCAGCTTCGTCGGTTGAGGTGGAGGGTCGACCCGAGGGCTCTTCGTCTTCAACGCGTTTTCTGACTTCTTTGAATTGTTTATATCACTTGTAAACTTGTTTCCGTTATAGGAATGTTCACCGAATGCCTTCTGCGACATTCTATACGTTTCCGCAAATAAAACTGAATGCAAGTTCTTTGCTCAATTCATTCAGACATTTCAAAAATCGCCGGAATCAGTTTTAGCGTCTAACACAGCCAAGCGTAACTCAAACATTAATGAATATTTTGAAGTAAAATTTCACACTTATGTCAAGGATAGTGCGGCAATCTAAAAAAGAAAAAAAAATTGAAAATCCATAAGCCCCGGGAACTTTAAATTGAAAATGGGTCTTACTTTATGGACACAATAGTATAATTAATTTTAAATAATCTATTAAGAATTAAAAGAGAATAAGAATTAGAATTCAAAGAGAATTAGAAGACGAATCCAAAAAGAATTTACAACGAATTTAAAGAAGAATAAGTTGTCGCAAAAAGAATTGGGAAGGAATTTTTGTTGATGTAGATACACTATTTGGCCGACAGAGAGGTGAAAGTTGTGTGCTGAGATCTAACAGAAATTGACTCGTAGGTTCTATTGAGTGATTTTGAGTAAAGTTAACAGAATGTAACTTGGCATGAATTAGCATCGAAATTTAATTAAGTGTATCAGCAATTACTGTAAGTAAAAGCGTATAGGTATATAATCTACAAAAAACCTGGAACTAGTCATTTTTGGAATAAGTGTGTACAGTAGACAGAAGTGCATTACAAAGTTGTAATGAATTTCAAGAATTGTTTGCATATTATTATGTGTAAAACTGTAATATCTAAGACCAGTGTTAACATAAGCATCTAAAATATGGTCACTAACAGCAAGAGAAGAGAAAATATTGGCAATCTTTGAAAGAAAAGTGCTACGAACTATTTTTGGTGGTATCAATGACAATGAATATTGGCGAAGAAGATACAATTTTGAACTTTTCAAACTTTTTAAGAGATATTGAAGTTCTAAAATGTGTTAAACTGAACAGAATGAGATGGGTCGGTCATCTCATGAGAATCTAAAGTGATAGAGTTGCTTTGAAGGTTTTCAATGTAATCCGTTCTGGACAACGACCGAGGGGAAGAAAAAGAGATGGGTCAACTGTTTAGACTCTGATATTCTAATTATATTAAGATCAAAAACTGGAGGTCCACGGCCAAGAGGAGAACAGCCTGGCTGGATCTTTTAAAGAAGGCAACAACGGGCAACTGATGAATGTAATGTCAGCAGTTTTGAAGGTAAATCCCTTTTTCTTTTTATGAAATTCGTTCATACAATCATCACTTTTTTTTCAACTCTAAATTTTATTTTAGGTATACAAACTATTCATGATTCTGTTGAGGCGAAATTCCAGTTGAAAATAAAATACACGTGAAAAAAATGTTTCAAAATATTTGCTCAGATGAGTGTTTGACTTCGCAGGTTTCAGATTTGAGAAAAGGCACAAATGACATTATAATAAAAGTTTTATCCTCAGTAAATATTTTGTATGTTCTGGAAATATAATAAAAATAGTAAATATTTTGAGTTGGCAAAAGTTGTATCACATTTTTTTCTTTCTTTTTATAATCTGGGAGTCCGGAATCATTTTTTACAAATCCTTTTCAATGTCCGTGTGAGAAGAGATAGTCTCGTAAATTTAGTTTGGATTTGAACATGAGGACTCACACTGGGTAAGCTCCCCTATTTGTGTCGTATTAGTAACAAGGCCGGGGACATTTTTTAATTATATCTATGGAAAGGCTGATATTATATTTTAGACATTGCAACCTCGTTGTGAAGTGAATGAATTGCAATACAATTTGCAGAAACAAGGAAAAAAAATCTCTAACTTCTCAAGGAATATTTTATTTCTATAAGCTATACAAAAAATACGGATAATTTTTAAGGTGGAAAAATTCAAATTGCAATAAAATATGTATGAAATAAAATTGCTGAAATGAATGGCCAACTCGGCTTGCTACAGTAATGAGTAGAGGAATAAATGGCATTACATTAAAATTTTTATTCTCAGAAAGTGTATTTTATGTTCTTGAAATATAATTAAAGTGCCAATGAATTTAATTCATGAATCAATAAATCCGGACTAATTTCTGTTTATCTATTTTCAGAGGTTGTGAGAAGGCATGCGTGGAAGCCCCTTTCGTGAATACTGCCCGTGCAAACGGACTAATCGGATTTTAATACATATTGGAGAGCGACCCTTTAAGCGTGTGATTCAATGTGGCGAAGCATTTGGTGCGGAATACGACGTGGAGATTCATCTGAAGTTTCATACTGAAGAAGTTTTTCTAAAAAGTGAAGCTTCATTGATCACACGAGAACTCATATTGGGAAACGACCCTATAAATGTCACAACTGTCCTAAAGCGTTTTCATCGAATTCTCACTTCAAATAACATGTGCATCCGTCGATTATTTTCTTTTCGTTCTGCCTTTATTATGTATATGCCATCTCGAATTTTTTGTTCTACTTCTATGAATTATTGTATTTAACAGATTATATCAGAAAGATGAAAAATCAAATTAATATACAACTTTTTTGTATTTGTTATTACAACAGTCGATTACCTCTTTCATAAGCAAACGTAGGTGTGAAGTCCAAAATTTCTGTATCTACCTTGCGAACCCGTTTACCTGTGTTGCTACTGGTAATGTATTTCTAACTTAATGCTAGTTGAAACATTGGCTGGGTGGTTGGAAATTTTAATGATGTAAGAGGATATCGGGTATTTCAGCTCGAAATCAGCTTCTTCACTACCAGATTCCAAATATCCACACTTAAAGAAAGTTGACCGTCAGCAGATCACATGGACTGTTTTAACAGATTATATGAATATAATTAGTTTGAAATATTTTCATTCAATATTGCTCTATCATGAATGTCTTTCAAGTGTTATTTTTATTACTGTAGTGATGAAGTTATGTTCTTTTAATTATTATTCCCTTATGAATACATGCTTTACGCAGAATACGTTATTCCATTAATTAAATATTATTATTATAGTAATTAAATATTGTATGTTAAATTTTGTTTGTAATTTAATATGATGTTGCTATTTGTAATTTAAAAAGTATACAGTTTTTTATTTTTTATTTCATGAATTTAGATACCTGTGTTCATATTTTTTTTCGCGTTACTGTTATTATCTATTGTGTATAAGAACTTTCACAAATATTCCGCAATACGCATTATGAATGTAATGAATGTTTAAGTTATATATTTTTATATGTACATTAAATCAATATACACATATATATATATATATATGTGTGTGTGTGTGATATATATGTGTGTGTTGTATATATATATATATGTGTGTGTGTCCGTTTCAGTGTGGCAAAGCGTTTACTCAGAACAGCCACCTGCAGGTTCATTTGAGGACCCATAACAGAGAGCTTCCTTTCCAGTGCTCTTCGTGTGAAAAAAGATTTCCTCGTAAAGATGCATTAAATGAGCACATGAGGACGCATACTTGAGAGCCACTCTGCAAGTCTCCTATTTGTACCAAAGCATTTTCGCGGAATTCCCACTTGAAATATCATGTAAAATTTAATGGTGGAAAGGTTCAAGGAGGTTTCTTACCTTAGATATTTTTTATAGGTAGCAAAGCCTTCTCTCGGTATGAACTGTTGGGGGCCAAGTCAGCAATGAGTAATTTTAGCGAAAGAGGATTCTCCTTGACGATGAGTTCAATCGATTTTAAACATTTGTTTAATAAATCTTTTGTTTCTAGTAAACATGGTTGTGTACCCAGTAATTTAAATTTTTTTCAATTAATTATGTAGTTGAATAAGTTCTATCGGAATGTATCTAATTGCAAAGAGGCGGCCAAAGTGTCATTAATATCTTTAAAATGCGTCAAAATCTATAAGATTCTTTAATATATATTGTTAATCTATTTCAATCTTTGTCAAATAAATATGTGTTTTTAAATTTTAAAGAAACATTTTTCAAAGATTAAAGTAATTGTCGAAATAAATCTTCAATATTATATTTAGTTTTAATATTAACTGATCAAGTCGTTATGTATTTGGTCTGTAGATCGCAATTGATTTCAGATTAGTTTGCTAAAAATATATATAAAAATTATCTTTCAAAAATTTCATTCACATGTATTTTAAAGAAAAATGTATTAAAAATCCCCTGTTGAACTCAGACCCTGATGTATGATACGAGAGTGGGCATCGTAACAAATTTCTCCGAAGATGTGTTTCATGGTTCTCGAGTCGTAACGATGGTGAAGGATGGTGTACGGAAAAACAGCTACTTTTTACTCAAACTTTAATTTTGCATTCATAATTAAAACTGCTGTTTAGAATTTCATCCATTCTTATTTCATTTATATTTAGTGTATATTTGGTTTTAAACCTTTTTAATTAAAAATATTTGTGCTATAAATTTATTCAATATGAATATTTGAATTTTATAAGATTTTGTTGTGCGTAAAGCTTTCATGAAAATTGAGCAATACACATTATATATATAATGGTTTATTGAATTTAATATTTTTCTTTTATACATTAAAGCACCATATATACATATATATAAATGAAAAATGAGTAATATGAATAATATATCATGAACTATCATCATCATCTCAAACTCATGAATATATTTAAATGAGTTTGAATTTTATTTTTCGAGTTAAACTCTAATATCCATCAATAAATGCAGGCTAATTCTTATTTTCTTTTGCAGAGGTTTTCAGCAGATATGAAAGCAATGTGAAGATACATCAATTTCCATTTTTCGAATGCCACTCATGCAAACTTGGTCATGCGAAAAGTCATGTCTTAACTCACACCGGAGAGCGACCTTTCAAGTGTCCATTTCAGTGTGGCAAGCATTTAGTACAAAAGTAACGTGAAGCGTCATCTGAGGACACACGCCAGAGAGCGCCCTTACATTGTGGGCTTCGCACGTTAATTTCTCCCGATATGGGCCCCGGGTATATCTGCGAATGCGCAATCGGGACTCGGCGAGCGCATGCCCGTAACTTCTACAAATAATTTCTTAGAGACACGCGGATGGTGCCTACCGATTCGTGGCGTAGTCCTACATCTCTGGAACCCACAAAAAAATTATTCCTATGTAAATTTTTTATGTTACGGCCAAATCGATTTTTGGCCAAATTCTCCCGTTATCCTGGATTTTCCGGGACAAATTTAGGGCGCAGCCAAAAATGCTGATAGCCGATCAAAATGTATTCATCTGAGGGACTCCCATGCCAAATTGCAGCCAAATCGATCGAAAATTACTCCCTTAAAACGCTAAAATCGCTTAAAACAGCTCGGAGAGCCCCCAGAGCGTGTATTTGTGACTTAAACGCATACTTGCCCATATCTATGGAAATAAATTTGCTAGGCCAATTCTTTTAAGGGGTTTAACTAGTGGCGTGAAACGCTATTTAACGACATACACATTGTGGGCCTCGCACGTTAATTTCTCCCGATATAAACCCCGGCTATATCTGCGAATGCGCAATCGGGACTCGGCGAGCGCATGCCCGTAACTTCTACAAATAATTTCTTAGAGACACACTGATTGGTGCCTATCGATTTGTGGCGTAGTCCTACATCCTCTGGAACCCACAAAAAAATTATTCCTATGTAACTTTTTATGTTACGGCCAAATCGATTTTTGGCCAAATTCTCCTGTTATCCTGTATTTTCCGGGACAAATTTAGGGCGCAGCCAAAAATGCTGATAGCCGATCAAAATGTATTCATCTGAGGGACTCCCGTGCCAAATTGCAGCGAAATCGATCGAAAATTACTCCCTTAAAACGCTAAAATCGCTTAAAAGAGCTCGGAGAGCCCCCAGAGCGTGTATTTGTGACTTAAACGGATACTTGCCCATATCTATGGAAATAAATTTGCTAGGCTAATTCTTTTATGGGGTTTAACTAGTGGCGTGAAACGCTATTTAACGACATACACATTGTGGGCCTCGCACGTTAATTTCTCCCGATATGGGCCCCGGGTATATCTGCGAATGCGCAATCGGGACTCGGCGAGCGCATGCCCGTTACTTCTACAAATAATTTCTTAGAGACACGCGGATGGTGCCTATCGATTCGTGGCGTAGTCCTACATCAAAAAATTAAAACTACTGGGTACACAGCCATGTTTACTAGAAACAAAAGATTTATTAAACAAATATTAAAATCGATTCAACTCATCGTCAAGAAAAATCCTCTTTTGCTAAAATTACTCATTGTTGACTTGAGAGACGACTTCCCCAAGTTCAGTCCCTTGAGGACTGAACTTGACTTCCCCAAGAGTTCATACCGAGAGACTGTTTTGCTACCCATAAAAATAACAAAGGTAAGAAACCTCCTAGAGCCTTTCCACCATTAAATTTTATATGCTGTTTCAAGTGGGAATTCCGCGAAAACGGTTTGGGGCAAATAGAGATTCGTAGAGTGGTTCTTAAGTATGAGTGCTGATGTGCTCGTTTAATCCATCTTCACGAGAAAATCTTTTTTCACACAAAGAGCATTGCAAAGGGCGCTCTCCGGTATGAGTCATCAGATGACGCTGCAGGGCACTGTTCTCCCTAAATGCTTTGCCACACTGAAACGGACACTTGAAAGGTCGCTCTCCGGTGTGAATAAAAACATGCTTTCTCACGTTACAAACATTGGATGAGTGGTATTCGCAAAAGGGACATTGATGCATTTTTACATTGCCTTCATATCTGCTAGCAATCCCTGCAAAAGAAAAAAATAAGAATTAGCCTGCATTTATTGATGGATTAGAGTCACACACACACACAAATTCAATTCACTTAAAATGCATATATATATAGATATATATATATATTGTATAAATAAACTGAGCAGTACATGAATATGAGTAAGCGTTAATTCAATAAATCATTATATTAGGAATATAATGATTTATTGAATTTAATATTTTTATTAAAAATAATAATAATTAAAAATATTAAATTCATTAAACCTTTATATTCATAATGTGTATTCAATTTTTGTGAATGTTTATGCACAATAGATTATGTGAAGATCGAAGAAATCAAGACGACAAAAAAAAAAAAAATGCACGTATATAAATTCATAAAAGAAATATAAATTCATAAGAGAAAAAAATCGAAAACTGTAAAGATCACATTATATTAAATTACAAAAAACTACATCATAGTACATCGTATACATACAAAATTTATTATTACAATAATAATATTTTTATTTATTTATTGGAATGACGTATCTTGCATAAAGTACGTATTCATAAGTTATTAGTAAGTAAAAGAAAATACAAAATAATCCTTTAAACATTGCAATAATAATGATAAACCCATATTGAAAGGCATCGATGAACGCGCAATATTTAATGCAAATATTTGGTTAAAATTTCCGACATTTCCAATATAAGCTAATAAAACAGTTCACAGCAAATATACGAGATGCTGGATATTTTGGAATCTTTTTATCTAAGTGGATATTTTGAACCCGGCAAGAATATCAATTTTGGATTTCATGGAATTTGCGCAATTTAATTATTATGCTAATTACGCTTCGGCCACCTATTTGTAATTAGTTGCATTACAATAGAATTTATTCAATTACACTAATAATTGAAAAACATTAAGGTTACTAGGTACACAAAAATTTAACTAGGCGCAAAAGGCTTTTTTAAACAAATATTAAAATCGATTGAACTCGTCAAGGCGAATCCTCTTTTGCTAAGATCACACATTACAGATCTTTTTTTAAATGGCCTCCCAAGAGAACATATCGACAGAAAATTTTGCTGATCCGTAAAACATGGCAAAATAAAGAAACCTCGGTGACCCTTTCTTCCGTAAAATATTGTACACTATTTGAAGTGAGAATTACCTGAATATGCTTCGGTGCAAATAGGAGGCTTGCAGAATGATTCTCGAGTATGAGCCCATTTAATGTGCCCATTTAATTCAACTTTCTGAGAAATTCTTTTACAACAAAAAGAACACTGGAAAGGGCGCTCTCCGATATGGGTCCTCACATGAACCTGCAGGTGGCTGTTCTGAGTAAACACTTTGCTACAATGAAACGTGCACCTGAAAGGATATTCTCCGGTGTGAGTTAAAAGATGGCTTTGCACATGACTACGATGAGAGGTATTTACAAAAGGGACATTGATGTATCTTCACATTGGCTTCATATCTGCTAACAACATTTTTATATGCACATTATAAAAATATAAAATTCAACAAACCATTATATTCATAGTATGTATTGCAGAATTTTTATACAGTAGATTATATGAATAACGAGAAAATCAAGACATGAAAAAAGAAATGAACATAGGTATGTAAATTCATGAAAAAATTGGAAATTGTATACATCACGTTATTTTAAAATTAAAATAGACACATCATAGTAAATTGTACATATACAAAATTTAATTGCTATAATAATAACATTTAATTAATGGAATAACGTATTCTGCGTAAAGTATATATTCATAAGTGCATATTAAGTAAATTAAAATAATTTCAGCAACACAATAATAAAAATAACACTTGAAAGACATTCGTTAGAGAGCAATATTCCATGAAAATATTTCGTTAAACTAATAATATCCATATAATACGTTAAAACAGCCCAGGTGATCTGCTGACGTTTAAACTTTCTTTAAGTGAGGGTATTTTGAATCTGGTAGTAAAGGAGCTGATTTCAAGCTGCATTTGGAATACCCGATATCCTCTTACTTCATCAAAATTTTCAACCATCCAGCAATTTTTTTAACAAGCATTACTTGAGAAAACCGTTACCGATAGCAACACAGGTAAACGTGTTCGCAAGGTAGATACAGAAATTTTTAATGCTTCACTCCCACGTTTGTTTCTGAAAGAGAGAATCGACTGTTTTAATAAACGTGTAACAAGAAAGTTGTTCGTTAATTTGATTTTTTAGCGTTCTGATATAATCTGTTGTATACAATAATTCATAGAAATAGGACGTAATACTCGAGAGGTCATATACATAATAGATTCAAAAATAAAAGAAATTATTAAAAGGATGCATATGTTGAGAATTCGATGAAAACGCTTTAACACAATTATGACATTTATAGGGTCGTTTCCCAATATGAGTCCTCGTGTGATATGTCATTTTTACAAAAACATTGGATATTCTCCAGATGAACCTTCGAGTCGTATTCCGCACCAAATGCTTCGCCACACTGAATCCCACACTTAAATGGTCGCTCTCCAATATGAATTAAGACACGGGTTTTCAGATTAGTCCATTTATACGAGCGGTATTCTGGAAAAGGGAGTTGATGTATCTTGCATGCACGTCTTATCACAATCTCTGCAAATAAATAAATAAAAATTAGTCCCGACTTATTGATGTATATTAGAGTTTTAAGTGTAATAACATGTAAATAATTCAAAAATTCAATAGCATTATCACATAACATTACATGCAAAATAATTAAAACCAATAAATTAGATTTAATAGGATATTCTGTACAATACAAATTAGTCATCACAGAAATAAAGTGAAAAAAATTGGTTGTTATAAATCTAACATGTTAGTTATAAGATTTTCAATACTGTAATACAAGTTATTTCATCCACATGCATTTAAAACATTTGTTAGGTTCATTATAACCTGGAAACATATAAAAAACATTTGACAGTGCAAACAAATTATAGTATGATGCCAGTTATACCTCAACTCATGTCAAAATACAAATGGCAACATTGGATAATAACTTCATAAATTTGATTTCGTACTTGTTTTATTATTTAAATTTAGCCCACAAAAAGTATTCGAATCAAGCTATTCGATATATTTCATTAATTCCACAACAAGGTCGGATCCTCAGAAATTCAATGCCCTCCTTGATTACTTTCCCCCTTGTCTTTTTATATGCATAGTTAGACAAAGGCTTTAAACATGTTTTACTTTTTCAACGAATTTTCTTGCACTTCTACCCTGAATGGTATTCGAGACAATCAAATAAATGAGTTTCTTTGACATATTTTAAACTTCCATCTGCGTTAGAATGCCTAGTTATTGCGCAATTACTGGTTCTGTTTCAAACTTAAGTGCTGACTGAAGGTAAAATGTTTTCAGTTGTTCTGACAACTGATCGTTATTATCAATCAAAGACAAAAACAGCATTTTAAATGAGATTCATTCAACTTACAAATTAGAGAAGACTCAAGGATGGTAGTTTTTGCAATTAAAAGAGTATTGACTATTTTTAATTTTGAAATAATATTTGGTTTGAGAAGTTTTTGAAAGCTTACCTATTGTGTTTCGAAGGAAATCTGCAATTTATCAAGATTTCTTCAAAATTAGGCGGGTTCACAGTAACATTCATTGCTAGTTCCTCTGGTGTATAAATTGTAATATAAATAATAATATAAATATAATTGTAATATAAATTGATGTATAAATATTTGAGGAAATGCAAGTTTCGAAGAATAACAGCAGTATTTGCAGACAGGTTATCACTTGGTAAAACTGTCTCGATATTTAGCGTGTTGGCACTTACATCCTTTTCTGCAGATTTATTTGAGAGAGTGCTGTGGTGTTGTCATTTACTTTTAAACATACACATTAATAATACCCGATCCTATAAACAACTAGCTACACCGTTTACTTAACACACGATAACCATTATGAAATTCCTTTACCATTATGAAAACCACATTTTAAATCAACTAATTCGCATGCCTTCAGAGACTTATGTAAGTTGGAAAAGGAAACACACATGAAATAACACACAGACGAAAATTTCATAATTTAAAATAAAAACAAAAATGTATTTATTGATACTTACAATAGTAAGCTTGAAATTAAAGCCATTTAATTAATGTTATCAATAAAAATATAATTCAGACAATGCCTTAAATAAAATATAACTTATACAGTTGCTTGCAATTCTAAATTAAAGTTTAATAATATAATAATAAGGTGATTGACCTTACAGTTTCATAATTTGCCACGACAGCTGGGGAAGAAGGGCTCCTTTTTAATACGCTTTTATTAGCTTCACCTGTATGTTTGTATGTATGTATGTATGTTTGTATGTTTGTATGTAACTCACTTTTTGGGCTCGATGTTGGGACTGATGGCGCCATCTACTGGCGAGTCAGTCAACTGATCAAACCCTACTTATTTTGTATAATTATTTTGTTTAATCTTAATTCCTTTTGTTTTATTTTACTTTTATCTTAAAATTCTCATTTTTTTTAACTTTAACCTTTTTATTTTTGGGCATCGTCAACGAACTCTTAATTGTACCGATAGCTTTAGCTTTTTTGATCTCATGCTTTAATTGTTCTCAAGCAGATGTTTTTCCTAAATTTTAAATTCATTTATTTATTTTTAATTACTTCTATTCATTAATTTAAGAAACTACAATTTATGCTAATGTTTCAATTAATTTAAGATGTGGAGGTTTTGTGATTCTTAAAACCACCAAGGAACATCATAACCGGTACGCCCGTTGCCCAGCTTTCTTTCACCCCGGGTAGAAATTCAGTAATATCCGCGATCGAATTGCGCTCTTCCTATTGGCCGAAAATTTCCGTGGCTAAAAAGAGGCGGATCTCAAAGGCATAGGAGTGCGATCATGTCGAATTGCGCTCTTCCTATTGGCCGAAAATTTCGGTGGGCAAAAGTATATAAACTTAGCGGATAATCGGCCAAGGTACCGTCTCTGCATAATTTGCACCAGACCTAGACTTTAGTCATCCTTTCTAGCAGCAATTACTCTACTTTGTAGTATATTCCAACTTTTTTATATTATTCTTTTTTTTTGCTTATATTAATTGTATTGTACTTAGCTTTTTTAGTATTTTTTTCATTAATTTTTATTTGCATTGTATTTATCTTTTTGTATTTCTCATAAACTTTTAAATTTTTTATTCCTTAATTTTAAAAACACGCTTTTAGAGTTAATCAGACTAAAAAGTAAAAAATAAATTAATAGTTTAAAAAACTAAAAATACGCTTTTAGAGTTAATCTATCTAAAAAGTAAAAAATAATTGTTAACATAAGAATAAAATGACTGACGAGAAAATGAATGTCACTGTTCTAAAAGCGTGGGGTGCTCAATATCAATGGTTATAATTTTTCACTAGTTTCACTCAGAAATGCAGAGTTAATTTTAAAATGTCATACAAGCACCCCACGCTTTTAGAACAGTGACATTCATTTTCTCGTCAGTCATTTTATTCTTATGTTAACAATTATTTTTTACTTTTTAGATAGATTAACTCTAAAAGCGTATTTTTTAGTTTTTTTAAACTATTAATTTATTCTTTGTTAACTTTAATGTTTTTTAGTGATAATAATGCTCTATACGCACCATAAATCAAAGACTTGGCAGCAAGGGTGCTCCGTCCAACCGCTCATGGGGCTCTTGTGTCAGCAGGAGACCAAGGGAAACTTGACTATATAATGTAGCTTGGATTGTATACTTTCTTCATTCAAGTCACGCTGCTGCCAGGGGTTCACCAGTGAAATCATAGAAGTATGCCAGAGCAGCCAGTCACTCCGAATCGCCGTCAAACTCCCAGTTTAATATCTCTATAAAATAATATCTCTATATAATCCCTGCCAAAAGTAATTTTGTTCGATTCTTTTCAGTGTTCTTGCAAGACCGGAATGAGCAACGGAATTATTATCGTGACAAAACTGTAGTACAGTAGATACCATAGATTTCGGAACAACCAATTTTGCTCTGGAATCATGTCTGTTCCTTTTATTTGTATAACATAGAAGAAGATCGTTTTTTACAAAAAATTCTGGAGATCGTCTAGAAAAATGCCAGTTATTTCTTAGCTTTTCTTTAATTTGCTGGCAAAAACCATCCTGATTTTGCAGTTTAATAATATCATTGATCTGCATTGAATTAATTTGGAAAGTGGAAAAGTTGGAATCTAAAGCGTTTACTGCATTCAATCTATTTTCGTTTTCATTATTATTGGAGTACTTAGCTCTAGACAGATAATCAGCCATTAAATTTAAACGACCTGGTTTATGGACGACTGTGTATGTATATTGCTGTAAGGTAAGTAACCATCTGGCAATACGCGACGTTGGATCCCTTAATTTCATTAACTTAGAAAGACATTATCGATCGCAATAAACGGTGAAATGAAAACGGTGAAACCATATAAGTAATTTTTACCAAATAGATTATTACCAAATTACAGATTTATACCAAAAACCACTCCCAGAGCCTCTTTTTCCACCACAGAATATTTTATTTCGGTGGGTCCAAGTTTTCTAGAAGCAAAGAAAATTGGGTGTTGAAACCCTGATTCATCCTCTTGAACCAGAACGGCGCCTAAAGAATATTTGCTCGCGTCAGTACAAATGGCAAATGGTTTGTCAAAATCAGGCAAGCTTAAACAGGGAACTGAAACTAAATGATACTTTAAAGATTCAAAAGACTCTTGTTCATTTTCTCCCCAACAAAACTGTGTATTTTCCCTAGTAAGATGGGTAAGAGGCAAAGCGATTTTTGAATAATTAGGGATGAATTTTCTATAAAACCCCGTCAACCCTAAAAAGGATCTAACTTGCTTTCTATTCGTTGGCGGCAAAGATTTACGAATTGAATCCAGGTTTTTACCATCTGGAAGAACTTGTCCCTCTCTGACTGTGTGCCCTAAATAAGTAATTTCGTGCTGCAAGAAAGAACATTTGCTTGGCTTTACTTTTAGATTTGCTGACTGCAATCTCTTGAAAACGATTTCAAGACGGTTCATGTGCTCTTCAAAGGTTTTCGAAGCAATGATAATATCATAGATATAACATGCAATTTTCAAATCACTTAACCCTGCAAGGACAATGCTCATAAGTCTTTGAAAACTGGCACCAGCATTTTTAAGACCAAACGGTAGTCTTTTGTATTGAAATAAACCGAACTCGGTGGTTATGCCAGTAAGGTGAGCATGACTAGGGTTCATTTGCATCTGGTGAAAGCCCGAAGTTAAATCCGACGTTGAGAAAAATTTGGATCCGGACAACATATCTATCATTTCATTCAAATTTGGTAATGGAAAATTATCCGGAATAGTCTTAGAGTTTAACTTTCTAAGGTCGGCCACAAGGCGAAAAGACCCGTCTGACTTTTTAACTAGTAAAACAGGGGCAGCGTAACTTGAAGTCGAAGGCTGGATAATCCCTGCATCGAGCAAAATGTTGATTTGCTTCTTCATTTCAGCCTTTAAATTATATGGAACTCGATAAGGCTTTTGTCTCGTAGGAATATTATCTGTTAGATGGATTTCATGCTGAATTATAGAACATTCTCCCAAGTCAGACAATTCCTGCGCGAAAACAGAATTATATTTGTTCAATAAGGATATCACGTCTGATCGCTCAGAATGATTAAGGTGAGAAAGATTTATTGAATTTTCCCAATTAATTTCATTTTGTGAGTTATTGACACTTATGGAATTTATATTTTGCATGACTGCAACTTGTTCAATTGGTACAATAAAAACCAAAGCCATTCCTTTATTTAATACCAGAGTAGAATCGTTTAGATTTAAAATTAAGGCCAGATATCTGTTGTTGGTATTCATGTTTGATACTGCTCTAGCTACTAAGAAGGAAGAAGAATGCGAATTTACATACTTTTCAATTAGAAGAGGTTGACCCACTTCAAGAGTTACATTAGTTGGTTGGATGCTTATGTCTACATATCTTTGAGAATTAGGGGGAATCCTGACTTTACTTACTGATTTTCCTATTAATTTCATTTGAGACCTATTAATTTCATTTTGCACAGATGTATTTAATTTCTCCCTACATTTATCATTAATTTTTCCGTCGATATGGCCAAAAACATTATAGAATGATCTTTTGAAATTCCAATTTATACTTGTTGTCTCATTGCGCAAGGAATTATTTTTGCAATCGATTATAAATTCATTTTTGTTAAGAAAATTTAAACCTAATATAATATCAAAAACCGGCGAAAGATTGGAATGCGGGACTACGAAATCATCCTCGTACTCAAATTTATCAATTAAAATTTTACTATTAATGACACGATCAGAATGCATAGTAGCATTAGTAATTGTTCTTACTTCTACAGTTGGTGCATCAACAAATATGCATTTTTTTTAACTTATTCAGAATATTTATACTCATTAGATTCATTGTTGAGCCTGTATCAATTAAAGCCCTACAGGTAATATCTTCTATTTGTACATGACGATAATTTGGGCATTTCCTCTTTTAGGTCAGCGTGGGTTTTTCTGGAATTTAGAGACCCGGAATAAATTCCCCCTGAAACTAGTTTTTTTGGATTTGTCTATCAAAAGTCCTTTGATTGTATGATTGAAATCTATTTTGCTGACCACCCTGCTGATAGTCTCTCCTTTTTTTCTGACATTCAGAGGCTATATGACCCAGACGCCCACAATAGAAACATTTGAGGGGCTTTCTATCTCTTCGTTGAGAAAGTGGCTGATTTGTATAGTTATTTTCGGGTCTATCCTTATGTTTATCTAGTTCATCTATTCTAGTATTAAGGTGTTCGAGCTGTTTCAAAACCAAATCTAAGGTTTTGGTAAAGCCCTCCTTAACGCCCTCCACCGCATTCGAATCATTTTGAGAAATAACATTAACATTTGGAGAGGCAACTTCAAAAGACCTTTCAACTCGTAATGCAAAGTCCACCGCTTCCGCAAAAGAAGAAGGGTCTGCAATTAGCACCTGAGCTCTTATATTTGCTTTTAGACCAGAAATAAATTTAGAAAGAAGTTTCTCTTTGAAACTCTCTGAAACCTTTTCGTTTTCCGAATCGGATTCAAGGCATTTTTGACTAAGACCTTGCACTCTTATTGAAAAGTCTTTGACGTTCTCAAATTCAAACTGCACGGCTGAGGAAAACTTGGCAAACTCTGTTGCAAAAGGCGGAGTTTCTTTGAAATGCGACGTCATTGCCTCCTTAAATTTTTCGTAGGTCAACTCTTTATCATTCTGTAAAGAGGCTTCATAAACTTTTCTGGCATTTCCCTCCATTTTCAATTTTGCGATAATTAGCATTTGACTATGAGACCACCCACTCAGTTGCCCAATCTGAGATAGAGAAGAAAAAGAATTACAAACATTTTTTCCCGATAAAGAGGGTACCATCGACATAAGAGAAGCATTTTGGAGCAAACTCGCTCCTGGATCCGAATTCTGTGCTCCTTGTACTGACAACATGTTTGCAGTTTTTGAAACAATAAAATTATGTATAAAAATGATATAGAATAACGCACATTAACACATAAAATAAAATATATATATATAAGGTAAAATATATATAGAATATAATAAATTTATTTCACGAACATGAATCCCTCTCCAATATAAGTCAATAAATTTCTGAAGGTAGGTCACGGCACCAATTTTTATGTGGTGTTGTCATTTACTTTTAAACATACACATTAATAATACCCGATCCTATAAACAACTAGCTACACCGTTTACTTAACACACGATAACCATTATGAAATTCCTTTACCATTATGAAAACCACATTTTAAATCAACTAATTCGCATGCCTTCAGAGACTTATGTAAGTTGGAAAAGGAAACACACATGAAATAACACACAGACGAAAATTTCATAATTTAAAATAAAAACAAAAATGTATTTATTGATACTTACAATAGTAAGCTTGAAATTAAAGCCATTTAATTAATGTTATCAATAAAAATATAATTCAGACAATGCCTTAAATAAAATATAACTTATACAGTTGCTTGCAATTCTAAATTAAAGTTTAATAATATAATAATAAGGTGATTGACCTTACAGTTTCATAATTTGCCACGACAGCTGGGGAAGAAGGGCTCCTTTTTCTTCGTTAACTTTAATGTTTTTTAGTGATAATAATGCTCTATACGCACCATAAATAAAAGACTTGGCAGCAAGGGTGCTCCATCCAACCGCTCATGGGGCTCTTGTGTCAGCAGGAGACCAAGGGAAACTTGACTATATAATGTAGCTTGGATTGTATACTTTCTTCATTCAAGTCACGCTGCTGCCAGGGGTTCACCAGTGAAATCATAGAAGTATGCCAGAGCAGCCAGTCACTCCGAATCGTCGTCAAACTCCCAGTTTAATATCTCTATATTTTGCGCTGGTGGTGTGCAACCATCTCAGCCACCTTCCTTCAAGCTCTGGAATCTCCGTTCCACGTCTCTTTTCTTTTTCTTTCTCTGCGATGTCCATCACCTCCATTTTATAGTTCATTCTCGATGGGGGGGCGATTGCCGACACCGTATTAGAGTCTATATCTGTTGGGCAGACACTCCGCCCGTCCATAAATCCAAATCCCCGTCTTGATCAACTGATTTCTTGACCATCTTGCCTCGAAGTGTTTTATGGCTCCTGCCAATTAAAATACTTTCCAGGGGGCGATTGCCGACACCGTATTAGAGTCTATATCCATTGGGCACACGCTCCCCCCGTCCATAAATCCAAGTCCCCGTCTTGATCAATTGATTTCTTGACCATCTGGCCTCGAAGTGTTTTATGGCTCCTGCCAATTAAAATACTTTCCACATATATCCCCTTCATCCCCAGCTGTGACCCATCCGGTCAGGTGCGGAGACCACACACAGCCCCCTTCCAAGGGACACACATAGAATATAGTCTAACATATACAATAATAATATAGAATTTTACCATAAAAATATTTACTAAAAGACATTGCTCATATTGACACGACAGTGCGCCGGCAGCTAGTCTTAATCTTGTTTAGATTTTTCCAACAGTTCAATAATATTTCCACACGTCGGTGATCTATTTAAAGCGTTCACTTCATAGATTAAATTCAAGGTCTGCGTTCACAGGTTTTTACAACACTTTAATTCTTAAAACATTAAACAATGCATGCGTGTCGAGAAACCAAGAATCAGGTTGTATACATTGGAGCACAGACACTTTCCCACCAGATTCATTCATTCCATTCAGATTTTCAGTAGCAAAACAATTAATGCGCCACCTATCGTCAGAAAATTCAAACATAAGAACTGACCCTGTCACAAAGACATTCGAACTACTCAGTGCTTTAATTTTAACAGTAACATTTTATAACATTGTAGAATGAACATTGTAATTTTCACCATGGTGGCAATAATTGCGGCTCAAAACCTAGAGATCTGAAGTGTGGAAGCCCCGCCCCCTTCATCAAAAAATACCAAATTACTGGTCTAATTGAGTCCCCTCACCTGCATCAACTGCGGCAAGCAAGGTCACCTCGCCTCATGGAGAGGCTGTTAAATGTTTCCCAAGACTTCACGCAAGCCTTCCACTGGTACTGTTTCACCACCTAAAAGCACCTTCAATAGCAATCCTGTGGACGAGCGCATCACTTTTGGAGATGCACTCAACAATCAACGACAACTTCAACCCATAAAACTCCTCCACAATCCCCCAGGGAAATATCCCTTCCAAAAAGGATTTAAACTCCTTAGAAAAGATCCTATTCGTTGTAAAGGAATTTTATTTTCTAGTTTAACTTTTAAGAGGAATAGATCACATATTCGACCCACTACAAAACTGCAGCATTCAAGCGCAAATAATGAAAGTATTTTTAACCCTTCTAAATCTCTCAGCTGAATAGTTTCCTTCCGCCAACGAACCCAAGAACCTTCTCCCTCCTTCTTTCCACGCCAATAATTATAATTCATACCCTTGTAGGCGGTGTCCTGCTCTATAATTAACCATGAATCTTTACCATCCATGCTTTCAAATTTCCAAGACAGATGTTTAAAACCCTAAGGGGTCAAAGCACTCCTTTAACCCCTAAGCCGACAGACAGAGACATTCGAACTGATAAACTTTTCCCCACGACATTCCGCCGACTTAGCATCCATGATATGGTACTCCACAGCACATCATGGAGTATCCAACCTGTGCACCCTACACACAAATATTTCAAAGATTCAGGCTGGAAAGTTGTCACCTCTAAAAATATTGGAAAGCAACCATGAAACAAAAAATCAATTCAAATGCTAAAAAGTACTAACTAAAAGACTAAGATAGATCTATCTATCTGCTAGATCTTCTGATTTATGAACTATTTTTTCGAGGAAATGCAACATTCTAAGAATAACATCAATATCTGCAGACACCTTGTAAAACTGTCTCTATATTCACCATGTTCACTTGTATACTTTTTTGCTATTTAACATGTTTATTCGAGAGAGTGCGTCGCCAGTCGGTTTGCTCTTTAGATTTTTCTCAACAGTTCAACTGTTACTTCACACGTCGCTGATCCATTTAAAGCGTTCAATTCGTAGACTAAATTCAAGAACTCAACAAGACTTTACAACACTTTAATTCCCAAAACATTAGATGAAATTTTTTTCTATAGGCAATAAAATCAACGATTTCGAGTCTTATATTATAATTTTCACCTTTGTTCAATTCTTTCATCTCTAGTATTTCAACCACATTTGGATAAATTGCGATAAAACAGCATCAGCGACCAAAAATATCAAAGTTACAATACAATCTTATTGTAGATTATTACGGAGATCCTTGGCCGCGTAGCGGCCACTAGCTCCTTCATTGTAAAATGTTGGAACATCGCGGTAGTCTCATGCCCTTTGAGTTAATAAGCAAAATAGTTACAATACAATGCAAGACATCGAGAAATATAGAATCGGGCTTGACTTTACTTGAGTTGTTACTTTGAGATGTATGCTCGCTGCTGCTTTATCTCAATTTATCCCAAATGCTTTTTTTAAAATACAACAGATAAAAGAAATTGGCAAAAGTGAAAATGAAACCTTTATAAAGAAACTATTTTAAACCTCGAAATTCTTGGAATCATTGATTATAATGGCTTACAAATTAATTTTAAAATGCAAGAAACTTCGCGCGTACTTTATAGAAACCAAAAGAATTTAAATAAGAGGAGTAAATTTGAATAGGAAAGAAATGGATAAAACTACAGATCAAATAGATCGCAGCATTTTAACAGTCAAACGATGCTGAGAATATATGAAGTACAACTAGAAATCAAATAAAAGAACTCAAATAAAAGGTGAAAAAGAAATAACCCCAGAAAGAAAAACTGCGGTAGAAATTAGAATTCACTTCTTCAACAGATTCACAGAGAACCGTAGCAAAACAAAAAGGCGCCCCCTATCGTCGGGAATTTCAACCATAAGAACCCACCCTGTCGCAAAGACATTCGAACTGACAAGCCAATCTCCACGACAGTCGCCCGTCTCACCATCCGCGATTTGCTACTCCAGCGCACATCGTGCAGCATCCACCCTGTGTACCCAACACACAAATATTTCGAAATTTAGGCTGGAAATTTGTAATTATTGTAAAACAAATTTAGAACAAAACAGAAATTCAAATGCTAGAAAGTCTTAACTAAAAGACCAACAAATAAAATGTAAAACAATTTCTTAATTACCTTCAATAAAGCAAGATTGATTTCTATTCATTTACGAGATCAATCCTAAATTCAAGGGAAATAAATCCATAGAATAGATCGTCCCGATAGCACGCGATGAGGACTTTTAACAGCTTTTGATTCAATCACTCCCTGCCACACTCTCGGTCCTCTTAATCAGAAAACGAAATATGCAAGCACAAAAAACCACAATCTAACACAAAAAATACTTCTATGTAGTCAACCTTTATGCTCCTAAGTGCCATTTCGCCATTACTTGGCTGGATGCAATGCACCATCAGCTTCCTTCTACTTGCATCTTTCACCAGATCGCATCAATCAGTTTCTCCGTTAATTATCTTCAAATTATAGTTCATAAAACTTTGATCATTTGGATTATATGAATAATAATCTAAACATTCCCGATACCAGCTCGCCAACTCATATTACTCCTAACTTCTTCGTTTCTTAACTGATCTCTCTTTCGTCAGTGCAGATATATACACCTCGATTTTAATTTTTTCGTTCACTCGGATCCTTTCGACAGCCATCATTTACCGATCCAATTATCTTTTCAACTCAATAATTCTCATAGATGGCCGAATGACTAGCACTCTGTGCCACAGGTTTCGGGTTCGTGTTCGATGGAAGTTTGTAGTCGTTCGGAATCCACTTTAAAGCGAAGGTTATGACTGTAGAGCATTGGTCTCAGTTCTGATAATTCTACCCTGTAAAAACAAAATCTCCAGTAGGCAGACTACCTCGGCCAACCATGAGGCTGTTACACCTTCATATCATATCAAGAAAGAAGAATGCTCACAAAACGTGCAGACAGACAATTGTATGCCAAAGGTTCTTATTAGTTTGCCGGAGCAACAGAATGTCACACACGAATTCAATTCCTACTCTTATCCAACATTTCCTTATTCCATTTTAAACAATTATCAGAAGTGTCGCACAATCTCTCATCAGTAACGCTTCCATGGGGGAACACAGCTACACACCACATTACTGTACCTAGAACTGAGTTGACCCTTTACAGTTGGGAAATAATGTGAGTGCGGAGATTGATTGGGCTCTGTGACACCCTGCAGTCATATGAGACCGGGGCCATCGGCTTAAAGTAGTTTCCGAACCACTACCAAAATCCATGTCACCGACGAGACTCGAACCCAAAACTTGTAGTACAGAGCGCCAGAGCGATAGTCACTCGGCCATCAGGCCCCTCATGTGACAGACATGTCTTCAAAACTGCTACCAACATCTACAAGACAAAACCTGGGTTTGATTAATTATTCATTTACAGAATTTGAACCTGTAAGTCAGAGATATCATAATAAAAACATATCCATGCACAGAAATAAAGAGGAAAAAAAGATTTCTTATACATTTTATACCAAATGTTAAACTATTTTTTTTATTCATTTTGCTTTTGTTTTAATGGGATTTATAACTCTATAAATAGTTTTACATGCCAAGTGCCCCGATACTTTTTTGAGTGGCTGTATATTACATATTCTACAAATATCTTTCGGTCATATTGCAATATATGTTTTAGATTTAGGTAATTTTAATTAAATATGTTATATTTTTATACACAATTAAATAGATACTTCATTTTATAATTAAAACCCTTTTTCTTAATTAAGGATTTTTATTATTTTAATAACATAAAAGTTAATAATATAAAAGTTAAATAAGATGTAGCATAAACGGTGAATTTTATTGCGTCTTATTAACCTACACTTGAAATATACAATTCATCATAAGCGGTGAAGTATTTCATCGTTTCATTCGTCTCCTTTTTGCATTTTGTGATGTTGACCTTTCATAGATTTATATCTGTGTTCGGATCAATTGCTAAAATTTGTTTTTATTACTTGCAGAACTAAATAGAAAGGAAAAAAAACTGAAATCTGCTCGCAAATTTCAACTTATCATGTGTGCACATTCGAGAACGGATGAATAGACTCGGGAATATGCCAATGTTTAACAATGCACGAGATATATGAAGCAATTGATTGGAATACTACAAGAATGCTATATTCATGTAGCTGTTTGAATTTAGCCAATGTTGAATAGATTAAGAACTTCATGAAGAATGAATTGTTTAAGAATCTCTAAAAGAATATACAAAATTAAAAAATGTAATCGTAAATGAAGAATGAAGTATTCCAAATACAGTAAGAAGCACTGTACAGCTCCATTAGCACGGGAAAATGCCAAAACTGATAAATGTGAAACGTCAAGAAGAAGGAATCGATCAACGCACTACGAGTACTTATAGCCATTGGATATACAAATGTTTAAAATCCTAAGCCAAGACGTGAAAACTGATTCAAAACCATACTACAAAACACGCCAAACAAAAGCCAAATTCTCCAGAAAATTCCTTAAGACTAACGTAATTCATGAAGCATTTCAAGAGTTAAAGGGCCCAAAGTATCACTTTCCGGCAAGATTTGAAATGGAGTTTAATTTGCTTGGCACCCATTTTCGGATAACGTCACGGACCCCTAACCAGGACAACATCATGTTCACACGTGATAAAAAATTGTCTATAATGAAACATATTAGTTCTGATAATGTTAATAGTGTGCCAATTTATTCACTGCAATTTGAGATACTTACCTTCACCATCGTTACGACTTGAAAAACATAAAACAAATCTTCAGAGAAAACAGTTTTTGTTACGATGCCCACTCCCGTATCATACATCAGGGTCCTACACGTATTTTTCATAAAAAAAATGTCTATAATGAAACATATTAGTTCTGGTAATGTTAATAGGGTGCCAATTCATTCACTGCAATTTGAGATACTTATCTTCACCATCGTTACGACTTGAAAAACATAAAACAAATCTTCGGAGAAAACAGTTTTTGTTACGATGCCCACTCTCGTATCATACATCATGGTCCTACACGTATTTTTAATTAATAAAAATTTTCATTTTTTTTTAAATTATGTGATTGAAATTTTTAAAACGTTGTTTATATTATATATATAGATATATATATAGAAAATTAATCTGAAACCAAGTGGGATCCACGGAACTAAAACATAATGTCTTGATCCATTATCTCATAATGTCTAATGTCTTAATCCATTATTATTAAAATCTTAAACATTATTTCCTGATAAATCTTCAATGAACACGTTGATCATTAAAAGGTAAAGATCAAAATTTTTATTGAAGATTTATTTTGCAAATATTGAAATATATAAATTCAGAAATAATATTCAATGTAAGAGTTGGATGGAATTTCAATATTTTTAATTATGCTAATTATTTACGTAGTTATTTTATTGGCAATTAAATATAACTACCACACTTTGCAACTACAAGAAAAAAAATTAAATTTCCTCTTCCAAAACTAACGCAAAAAAATAAATAAAATAAAAACTGAATAATAATAAAAATGTATGCATACAATTCAAAGTCGTCCACTCTACTAGTTCTAGAGTTCGTGATAAGAAATTGCATGTTGCTGTGCCATTTGTGATTATCCAAATTTGGCATGTCATTTGTAATTAGGTACGCTACGCTAAAAGTTTTATTCATATTCAATTACAATAAAAATTGAACAAACTGAAATTAGTAAGTACTCAAACAAAATTATTAAAAAAAATTTTATTAAGCAAATACTAAATTCAATTGATTCAACGTTCGGAATCTTTTCTGCAAAGATTACTCGTCATTTATCTATTTTAAAATGGCCCCTTTAAGAATTCATATCGAGAGAATGCTTTGCTGCCCACACAATATGGCGAAGGAAAGAAACCTCGGTGACTTTTTCCTCCATGAAATTTTACATGCAATGTCAAATGAGAGTTCAGTGAAAATGCTTTGGGACAAATAGGAGACATGCAGAGCGATTCTCAAGTATGAGTCCGCATGTGCTCATTTAATCTATCTTTACGAGAAAATCTTTTTTCACACAAAGAGCATTGCAAAGGGCGCTCTCCGGTATGAGTCATCAGATGACGCTGCAGGGCACTGTTCTCCCTAAATGCTTTGCCACACTGAAACGGACACTTGAAAGGTCGCTCTCCGGTGTGAATAAAAACATGCTTTCTCACGTTACAAACATTGGATGAGTGGTATTCGCAAAAGGGACATTGATGCATTTTTACATTGCCTTCATATCTGCTAACAACATCTGCAAAAGAAAATAAGAATAAAAGAATTAGCCTGCATTTATTGATGGATATCGGAGTATAACTCAAAAAATGCAAGATCATTATGTATGCGTGTATATAAATATGTTATATTTATATAAAAAAAATTCCACATTAACAACTAAATTTTTTTTTATCTTCAATGTTGCTTCGCGTCGCGTATGGCTGGCAAACCCATGAGAGATTCGTGCAACTTTATCCGTTTGTTTCTCTCTCCAAGCATATCAGTGGGCGAAGGGTGTCTTGAAAATTTCAATTCTTGCATTTCTTTTATTTTTATTTATATTTAGAATAAAAAAAAAAAAAAAATATTATTAGCAGTTTGTGTATCTCATACGAATAAGATGTCTTTAAATAAATTTGCAAAAAATTCTTTGAATTTATGAAAGTTTTATTACAATTACTAATTTGTCAACTGTAAAACTTCATAGAGTAATAATTTCGTAAATTATCATTCAAATGTACAATAATTTTGGGAGCATTCTCTAAACCATATCATGATTAGTTTTCTTTTATATATATTTGGCCATTCAGCATTGCAATAAAAAACGTGCTTGTTTTTCTATAAAACGTTACAACATAAATTCATATAAGAAAAATGAAATTCAAAACTGTCAAAATCACATTATTTTAAATTACAAAGAGTCACATCATAGTAAATTGTATACAATCAAATTTATTATTTCAATTAGAACATTTAACTTAATAAATGAAATAACGTATTTTGCATAAAGTATATATTCATAAGGAATAATAAGTAAAAAAATACGAAATAATTATTTGAGCATAATATTTTTTCAAATGGCCCCTTTAAGAGTTCATATCGAGAGAAGGATTTGCTGACCATGAAATATGGCAAGGGAAAGAAACTTCGGTGTCCTTTTTCTCCGTGAAATTTTGCATGCTATTTTAAGTGAGATTTCCGTGGATATGCTTTCGGACAAATAGAGACTTGCAGAGTGGTTCTCAAGTATGAGTCCTCATGTGCTGGTTTAATCCATCTTTACGAGAAAATCTTTTTTCACACAAAGAGCATTGGAAAGGGCGCTCTCCGGTATGGGTGCTCAGATGATACTTCAGGTGTCCGTTCTGAATAAACGCTTTGCCACACTGAAACGGGCACTTGAAAGGGCGCTCTACAGTGTGAGTTAACGCATGCCTTTTCACATTACCAAGTAGAGATGAGCGGTATTCGCAAAAGGGACACTGATGCATCTTCACATTGGCTTCATATCTGCTAACAATCCCTGCAAAGAAAATAAAAATTAGTCAATATTTATTAATGGATATGAGAGTCTAACACAAAAAATTCAACCCTACTTAAAATGCATACATTAAATTAAAGTAGACTCTAGAAATTAATTGTAGATTTCCAATAAACAATTAATTGTAGATCATACGGATATAATGAGAAAATACTTCCTCCTCTTCGGGTGCCCTCAGTTGTTGAAAAAAAAAAAAACTTTTTAGCTGGATCCGCCGAGTCGTCATATCTGAAAATGTGTCCCAATCGTCTAATACGGCTTGCTTTTGTAAATATTGCAATATCAGCTTCATTGAAATTGTTGTGAATTTCATGGTTATAATGTACTCTATACAGACAACGTTTGGCCAAGTAGCACTAAAGTAATTTTGTTCATAAATTAACAACCTATCTTTTTCAGATTTCATTACCCACATTTTTTTTTAACTGCTCCAAAAATTCCTAACTATTCTGATCCTTCAGTACTAAATTTTTTCTAATGCTTTCTTCGGCAGTTTCTATTATCTCTTTAAAACAATCTCATTCAACTTCAGCTTAATTGCATCTTAATTAAATAATAGTTCTGTTTATGCATTTCTCGTAATAGCCTTTCCCACTTATTTATCGAGCTCCAATTCTTCAAATATAGAATAAGATTTTAAAAATTCAATCATTTCCTTATCCTTGCCCTATTTAATTCATTTATTGTTTAACTGTGAATTCAAAACTGTTTACTCAGTGAAAATTATTTTTAATTTGAAGTCAGTTATGTTATCTTCCCTGTATGAAAACTAAATGCTGGACTTTCCAGCCATACCTAATGGAATTTGAAGCCATACGGGACTAATTTTGACAAGTATCTTAAAAACTTGATACTTGCATTTTTTTGTTTTTATTTTCATTTGAATGTTACCCAATACAATTCTTAATATTTATAAGTTAAAAAAATCTTTTTAACATTATGTCAATTTATTTTAACTATTAATAATTCCACAACATGGGTTATTTTCTGAGAAATATAAAATAGTTGCTTTCTGAATTTTAAATATCAATATAAAAGATAATAAATTATCTTAATGACCAGAATATTTATAGAACTCATTTTGTAAATATTACAATACAAAAATTTAGAAAACGCATTTAAGATACCTCCATTTCAATAGAACAAATGAATTAATCTTAAATGTCAAAATTGTACAGAGCGTTACTCTTATAAATTTTCATGAAAACTTCTAATAGAGTTCGGAGCATTTGTGATCTATATAATTACACATATATATTCTAGAGTATTATAATTCCTTTTTACATACATATATATACAATCACATATCGTGCAGAATATTTTCCAGATAGAATACAGTATAGAGCACTAATTATCTATTTTATTTAACAACATTCAGATGTAGTATTTCTACTATCATTACAATTATTATTATTATTATTGTTATTTGTAATATAAAATAAAGTAACGTAATACAATCTTTTACGAAAAACTACTTAAAAAAATTAAAGAATTTCAAAAGCGAAAGTTATTCATAAAAACCGAAAGGAAGAATTAAAGCTAAAATGGTCAAGCAGTCTACAAATCCAATTTTTGAATATATAGTTGGCATCAAAATGTATATCTTCTTGTTACAATTTACTCTTAAAACTAAACTTTGTAACCCTTTCTCCCATGCACTTTCATATGTCGTTTTAAGTCAGAAGACTGGAAAAATGCTTTTTGACAAAGATGACAATTGAAGGGTCGTTCTCCGGTATGGGTCCTCAGATGATACTTCAGGTTACTATTCCGAGTAAAAGCTTTGCCACACTTAAAAGGACACTTGAAAGGTCGGTCGCCGCTGTGCGTTAAAACGTGCTTTTTCACGTCACCAAGGTATGACGAGTGGTAGTCGCAAAAGGGACATTGATTTATCTTGACGCTGCCTTCAAATCTGCTGAAAATCTCTGCAAAAGAAAATATGAATTAGCCTTCATTGAAATAAGAATGAGGCTGCATTTATTGGCAGATATTAGAGTTTAACTCAAAAAAAAAAAAAAAAAAATTTAAACTCATTAAATATAATATATATATATATATTAAATTCAATAAAATATGATAAAATACTATTATAATTAAAAAAACTTGAAAACTGAAAGTTATTCATGAAAACCAAAAAGAAGAATTAATGTTATCGAGGTCAAACAATCTACAAATCCGATTTGCTAATATATAGTTAGCATCAAAATGTATATCTTCTTATTACACTTCTCTCTTAAAATTAAACTTTGTAACCCTTTCTCCTATGCACTTTCATATGTCGTTTTAAGTCAGAAGACTGTGAAAATGCTCTTTTACAAACAGGACAATTGAAGGGTCGTTTTCCAGTATGAGTACTCATGTCCAAATCCGAATTAAATTTACGATAAAATCTTTATTTACAGGAAGAGCACTGAAAAGGGCGCTCTCCAGTATGAGTCCTCAGATGACGCTACAAGTCAATGTCCTGACTAAATGCTTTGCCACACTCAAACGGACACTTCAAAGGTCGCTCTCCAGTGTAAATGAAAACTTGCTTTTTCACGTTACAAATATTGTATGGCCGGTATTCGCAAAGGGGACATGAGAATATCTTCAAATTGTCTTTAAAACAGCAAACAAAATCTGCAGAAGAAAATAACATAAATTAGGGTAGATTTGTTCATGCATATTAGAACTTCCTTCCCAAAAAATATATTTCATATTAAATTTAAATTTTCATATTGAATAATTTTATAGCAGAAAATTTGAATTAAAAGGTTTAAACTGAAATCATAAATATAAATGAAATAAGATTGGATAGAATTATAAAGAACAGCAATAATGATGCACACACACAATTAAAATTTTTAATACCAAATAATTATCTGAAATGAAAAAATTTCGTTAAAACTTAAATTTTAAAATAAAATTATTAAAAAATTTTATATAACAGGTTAAATAGTTTTAAAAATATACAAAAAAAGCTTTTTTTATACATTCACATACATTCTAATCAAAAATTCATGTTTTTATTAATTATTTTATAAAAATAACTAGTTTGTTCTTTTTATTTTAATCTCAAGCAAATCTTCCAATTTAAATCCTTAAAAATATATCAATATCAAATAATTTTAAAATAATTTTCATACAAAAAGAAAGGACATATTTGGTTTTCTTTCGCTCTAATATAACTCTATAAAACAAATTTTGATGAGAGCAGTTAGTTATGGCCTCAATTGCATTTAGTTTCTTCCACCATTGTGAGAGGTCCTTGTGGGTATTTTTAAATACCTAGATAATTTAGAAGCTTGAAGGAAAGGTTGATATTTGAAAGAATAAAAGGTCTCAAATATGTCATCATTCAAATGTTCATTAAGAAAATATGATTATATGCAAAGAATACATGAGAAATGGTGATCTCTAATATGTGAACTCAAATGAAATTTAAAATGGCTAATTCCTCCAAAACTAATTCATATTATACCAGTGCCTTAAAAAAAAAGTCCTTCCTTTGCAATTTAAAATGCTTAGTTTTATCGTTATGACTTGAGAAGTTTTACATCCTCGGAAAAAAATAAATCTTAAGTACAATGAAAACTCAATAACATTAAATTCAATGGAAATTTTGATTTAACATTTTTATTATCTTATTTTGTTAAAATTATATTAATGAAACTTTTTTAAGATTTTTGTAAAAAGCAAGTTAATGAAAATAATCCAAATAATTAAAAAGAATTTGTTGAATTAAAATGAACACTAAAGATAATTTAATGTCATTGTAAACAGAGATCAAAATATTTACAGAGGAATTATTTGCTTATGATTAAAGTACAGAAAAAAATTATATTTAATAAAAAGATTTCAAGGATTTTGAAATACTAATGAATAAATAGTTAAAAAAAATGCACGCATATAATTCCCTGTCTTGTTCTCGATTGGTGCTTGAATTCAAAAAAGCTTCAGTAGAAAGAAACGTTAAAATACAATTTATCATAATTAATAACACTTACAAGAATTAAGATTACTAGGAGCATGGGGAACAATAAACAAGATTTTCCTAAAATAAAGCCTTATTAAACACATATTTTTTGATTCATTGTCTTATTTTTTAAATTTATATTAATTGGCCCTTTTTAAATGGTCCAATATTTTTTTTTTTTTTATGAACTAATTTTTGCATGCAATCATATTTATACAAAATTACAATTTCAGCTGGATCATAAGGAATTTTATTTCTGTTTGCAATTCTTCCTGATGAAATTCTTAATATTGGATGCAAATCAAATGAGTCATGGAAGAGTTTGGAAAATTGTTATACATTGTTCATTTACTATCTCTAAATCTATAATGAGTTTTGATCCATAAAAATACAATGATAGGAGTGGACAATGAACAAAAATATGTAGAGTAAACATATGATGATACTAAATTATTTAAAGAGGAACAAAAACTTTGAATACTAATTTCATAAATATTGCACTACAACAATAAATATAAAAATAGTTTTAAAACCAAAAAAAAAAAAAAAAAAAAACTCTTCCGTTGAATCAAGCAATGAGATGTGCTTGCATAATGAAAAAATGCTGGACACATTCTAACTCATGAAGTTAAAACAGAGTAATAAAATTCAAATTTTTTAATAATTACCTTAATACTTCTAAAACCGTTTTAATTTTCAAAATAATCAGGAGTACATAAACAGAAAATGAACATTTTCGCTAACTGCAGCAAGATTTATCTTAACAAAAGACATTGAGAGCATTTAAATGTATTTTTATACAAATGCATAGTTCAATTTATATAAGATATATATACAAAATATTAGAATCTGAAAACAGCATTTTGTTATCAATAATAAAAACTGTATAAGAAAAAATTCATCACAAATTTAACAAGAAAATTTTTAATTACATCATAGGGTGTATATGAAGAAAATTTATACACTCATTAATGACAAATTTCCTTAATAAATAACAATTGTCACATTCTAAAAGTACAGACAAACAAAGAAAACAAAATTAGTTAAAACAATGAAAAACTAATTTGCAAAGAGCACAGTTTAAAGTCTCCCCAGACTGTGAAAATGCTCAGGGACAAATATGACATTTGTAAGGTCATTCTCCATTATGAATCCTCAGGTGACTAAGAATGGATGAATGGTTTTCGCAAAAGGGGCAAAAATTCAAACTGTCTCGAAATCTACAAACTTTCCTCTGCAAAAGAAAATAAAAATTAGGCTGATTTAATTTTTGGTATTAAATTAATAAAAAAAATGTGAAGAATTTATTAAATTCAATAAATTATGATATTCAATGTTTTTATTACACAACTTTAGATTACAAAGGATTAAAACCAATAGATAATAACATGAAATTCAAGACAATAGAAAAATAATGCACAAAAATATACAAAAAAAAAGTATAAATTGTCTGAAATTAACTGTATCAGTTTCCAAGCTGTTAATACTGGTAACCAAGTTCTTTCCTCCATAGAAAATTTTAAATCTTTACCATTATCATTATAATTCAGGAACATGTCTGAAAACTACTAAGTCATGAGCTAAATATGTCATAGTTCAGCAAGTATTTAAGAAATTTGAAATTGCACATATTTTATTTCTATTTTAATTTTGCACCCATAAAATTATTCCAACAGGATATATGACAATTCATTAATTCCACAACAAGATTTCACTCTCTGAAATAAAATATCAATATCGATTCCTTTCCTTCATATCATGGCCTGATGGCCAATCGGCTAGGGCTCTGGCCTTTGGTACCACAGACTCCAGGTTCGAATGCTGGCGCTGGCATGGATGTTTGGGATTGGTTCGGAATCCACTTTAAACTGCAGGTCACTGTCTGTTTAGCCTACAATGTGCACAAGATGACTGTAGAGCGATAAACCAAACCAATTCCTTCATATCCTTTTACTACATGCATTTAACATAACGGAAATGAGAGAGTTTGGGACATGTTTATGGACAGGACAGGACATGTTTATGCTCGTTTTCCAGCATGAATCTTCATGTGCTTATTCAAATGATCTTTACGCATAAATCTTTTCACACAAAAAGAACATTGAAAAGGGCGCTCTCCAGTATGAGTAATAATATGCTTCTTCACATTACTAAGATAAGTTGATCCATATGTGCAAAAGGGACACTGGTGTTTATTCAATCTTCCTTCAAATCTGCCAGCAACTTCTGCAAAACAAAAACAAAAAATTAGTGTGGACTTACAGACAGATTTTCACATATGAAAATAAACTTGTGAGGAATTTGTTAAATTTAAAAAATCATCGTATTAATTATATTAGTCGCTTAATTTTTATATAAGTTTATATACAGAATAACTCATAGAGATATTCAGAAATTCAAGATAACAGAAAAATAACAATCGCAGAAATAAAAATTCTCACACCCAATAAATGCAAGAGAAAAAAAATTGAGATGAATCTTTTTATAGAGTTTTAGACACAATAAAATATAAAGAATTTAAAATTCAACATTTTTATTACACAGTTTAAATATAAAGTGTTCAAAACTAACAGATAATGAAGATACGCCAAGCAACTTGAAACAGTAGAAAAATAATTAGCACAGAAATAAAGAGATGAGAAAATAAAAATTAGTTGTAAGAAATGAACTGTATTAGTTATCCGGTTGTCAACATTGTGATACAATTTTTTCATCCACATCATTTTAAAATCTTTACGACCTTCATTAAAAGTTTGAAAAATAAAATACTTTGTTTTTTGGAACAAAAACTTCAATAGAATACCAACTATATATCTAGGAAATCTTTTGTACATATTTTAATCTTATTTGAATTTATGACTAGTGTTGGTAGGTTTGAAAAGTTCCTTGAAACATTTTTTTCATTTTTTAGCAAGTTACATTAAAATTTATTAGTTGCACCACAAAGTTAGATGCGATGAAACATAATATTCTACTTGGTTCTTTCATATTATTCTATAGAAATATTTATAAAATGTTTTTAGGAAAATGCCTTTGCACTAATTGGACAGGTTTAGGAACATTCTTCAGTATGTGTCCGCATATGATCCATCAAAGAGCACTTATGAGAAAATCTTTTTTCACAAATAGTACATGGGAAAGGACGCTCTCCGGTGTGTGTCCTCATATGAACCTTCAGGTGGCTCTTCTGGGTTAATGCTCTGCCACACTTAAAAGGGCACTTGAAAGGTCGCTCTCCCGTGTGAATGAAAACATGCTTTTTCACGTTACAAACATTGTATGAGCGGTATTCTCAAAAGGGACACTGATGAAACTTCGTATTTCCTTCACAACTGCTAACAGCCTCTGCAAAAGAAAATAAAAAATTAGGCTGGACTTATTCACAGATATCAAAGTTTGACATAAAAAATGTGAAGAATTTATTAAATTCAATAAATCCACATATTCATTATTTAATTTTTACACACAATAGGTTAACAAGAAATTAAAAAAAATACAGAAATAAAAATTTTCTGAAATGAACTCTATTAGTTCTTGGATTGCTATTTTACAATTCTGTTTAATTACTGTCCTAAACCCATTATTAATATTCTATGCAGCTGAGAGGAGTACAAGTTTCTTGGGGCACTTTTCATCAATTCTATCTTTAATTGATTTCTAGCAATAAGAGAGTGAAGTATCATTCTGCATAGGAATAACATGAGCTCATTATTTGTCCATTCAGGGTTGCTGATTATGATAAATGAAATGAAAAATTGCTATAATATAGATATATAATGATAATACCATTATTGTGCTAAATTGCTATCAAAAATTGCTAAATTGCTACATGCATGATTTATTGTAAAAGATTTACTATAAATTGAAAATTAATTATCCAGTTTATCAGTTAATTACCTGTGTAAATTAATTTGAAAAACAATAAAAGAGTTTTTGATGATTATTGAATTATATCAAATATTAATGATGATCACTATACAAATAATGATTGTATTTCTCTCATATGTTAAGAATAATTTAAGATTGAAATATAATATTTTATGGAAAAGTATAAAAAGAGTGTTTTTTAATAATTAAAAAGGAAGTAGAAACCAATTGATTAATAAATTTAAACATAAAATTTGGCAATAAAGTTTTAAAAAATCAAATTTTCTAGAAGTTAATCAATAAAATAGTATTTTTATCTCTTATTCCAGGATTTAGATTTCACAACATATTACATAAATATCTTCATATCAGTTGAATTGAATATCATGCCAATTGTTATGAAAATCTACTTAAAATGCTAGAATTTGAAAAGAAAATTTATTTGCAAAAATCAAAAGGAAACAAAATTTATTACAACAAATTATTAAGCAAATAATCTAAAAATTCAATCTTATAATAGCATAGTTGACATCATGTGAAATTTTGCTTTGGTCAGAATCATTTCCATGTGAAATCAAAATTTGAAATACAAGAATGACTTCAAACTACAACCACTATCTGCAGATGAAAATAACAAAAGTTAGGTGGGAATATTTATAGATATTAGAATTTCACTCACAAAAAATAGAAGCACTTTCCCATTGAATATTTTTTTATGGCACAAATTTTTAATTCAAATGTTTAAACCTAATAAATAACCTATGATTCTAAATATTATAATAAGATTTATTGAAAAATAAATAAAAATATAAAGAATCAGCACATAAAGGTATTAAATTATTCAAAGATTTACAAATATTTTGAATTTTTAAATTTGAAAACATTACAATACAACAATCACAACTGAAACCAATTGCTAATTTAAAAACAAAACAAAAAAATCTTTGTTTGAATCTTACTTTTGAAAATTAATTTTAAATATAGGATATAATTTGGAAAATATTGCATGTGCTTGGATAATAAAGAAATGCCCTCACATTTTAACATATGGCATTAAAACAGATTTAATTACAAAAACACATTTGTTAAATCACTTAAATAAAAGTAAACAAATGTGATGAAATCTTTCATGAAAAATTTCTAAAAAATTAAGGAAATTGAAAAGTAAAATTTAATCAAAATGATGCAGGAAAGTATATACAGACACATTATGTAAAAATCAAATTTTATCAGGTAAAGTTAGCATCATATTTATTATCTTTGTGAACAGAATCAATTTTTCTTAGGATAAAACTTTTTGATCTTCTTTTGCAGGAATTTTGATATGCCTTTGTAAGTTATGATTCTGAGAAAAAAGCTTGTCACATATATGGCATTTAAAAGGTTGCTCTCCAGTATGGGTCCTCAGATGACGTTTCAGGTTTTCTTCCTGGCAAAATGCTTTGCCACACTGAAACGGACACTTAAAAGGTCGCTCTCCAGTGTGAGTTAAGACATGTTTTTTCACATGACCAAGATTGCATGAGTGGTATTTACAAAACGGGCATTGATGTATTTTGAAATTTCCATCAAATCTGGTAACATCTGCAAAAAAAAAAAAAAAAAAAAAGAAGAATTAGCCTGGCTTTATTTCTGAATATTAGAGCCTTAAGCGTAATAGTAAACAATTTAGTAAATTCAATAAATATCCATATTCAAAATCAGTAACTATTATCGTTGAATTTCTCCTTGCTGGTTCCCCCCAAAAAATTACTTTCAGATTTTGTTTTGAATTACATATAAACTCTATATTTACAAATTGCTTATGAACCACATTGATCGTAGCAAACAGTATTTCATTCAGCAAATAAAAAAGTTTCGATACAAATTTATACTACTCATTTGACTTACGCACCAATTGAGATTCGTATCTCTTTCAGAAACTTAATGATAACTAGACCTCTGTCTCAGCTGAAATTTACTTTGCATCTCCCCCGCTGTCGTGTTCTCAATTTTATTTTTTAGTCTTTTTCTGGAGGGGAAAAGAGAATGACCTCTTCCCCTCCCTTTTAGAATTAACCCTCGTCTGTCGTGACCCACTGTGTGATATACCTTCAAATATCATTATTACACAACTTCATATAACAAAGTATTAAATTCAACAAATATTAGAGCTGTATTAAGAAATTCGAAGTTTAAAAGGTTATAATATAACAATTGCTAATAAAACAAAAAATTGTTGTTTAAATCTTACTTCTGAAAATTAATTTTAAATATAGGATATAATTTGGAAAATATTGCAATTACATGTGCTTGAATAATAAAATGCCATCGCTTTCTAACATTTAAAATTAAAAGTGGCTTAATTACTAAAATACATTTGTTAAATTATTTCTGAAAATAATTTTAAAAAAAAAAAATTTCATTATTAAAATAATCATGAGGCCATGAAAATAAAATAAAATTTTTCACTAACTGTAACTATTATTTTATTGCTGAACATTAAATGAAAAACATTGAAAAAAAATATTAAATATTTACATACATATTAAATATTTACGTACATTTTAAATATTTAAAAGTACTTTTACAAAAATTTATACTTCTTTTTACATAAGACATATTACATATAGAAAATATTAGAATATAAAAACATATTTTGTCAGAAATGATATCAAAACTATGTAGTTAAAAAATTATATAAGAATAACTTTCCCAAAAACAGTGAATAAAACTTTTAATTAAGATAAGGATGTATTACAATATAGATATATATATAAGGTTATATGCTCATCAATGATAAATTTCATTAATAAATAATAGTTATATTATAAAAGAATAAAAAATTAAACGAAGAAACAAAAATTAAAACAATTCTAAAAAAATTATTTTCAAAGACCATAGTTCAGTTTCTCCTGCATTCATTTTATTATTTTTTTTCTGAGATCAAACTTGTTGACCCACTGTAGGTTGTTTAATCATTGTTACTATTCACTCATTACTAATCGTATCTAAAACAAATATAATGACACATTTCATGTTTTAAGAAAAATTATTGACACTCTTAAGCTGTTTTACTATTGATACAGTTTACAATGTGAGAGAGAAGTCCTGTTGTCTTAAACAATATAAAATCTAAAATATCTTATCAGATGAAATATTTTTTGGAAAATTTGGCCCTTCAGCAATACAATAAAAAATATGTTTGGGGTTTTTTTTTTTATAAAAATCTAAAATATGAATTTTAAAAAATATCGAAAACTATAAACCACACATTATTTTGAACTATAAAGAGCCCCATCATAGTAAATTATACACATTCAAATTTAATTAACATAATAATATTATTTAATTTAATAGAATACCATAATTCTACATATGCATTCATAAAAAAAATATTAAGCACACGAAAATTCAATACAATTATTTAAAAATTTTAATAATAAAAATCACAATAATGAAATGCATTCATAAAACATTTAATGAAGATGTCAGGCAAATCTTCCGAGATTTTTCGTAACATTAGCTCAAGCTGTTCACAGCATTTTTTACGAGATGTGGATGGATCAAATTTCTTTAAGCAGGGATACTTTATATCTGGTAAAAGTTTCCAAAATTCAATAACAGAAGTAGATTTTGATCTGCATCTGAAATGCCTGGTCCTCTTTTTATCTTTAAATTTTCCATTTACTCGGCCCTTTCTTCAAAAAGTATTACTTTGGAAATCCATCACATATATATCATACAGCAGGGTTGGCCAACCAAAATGGTCTTGCGGGCCACTTTGGAAATACATCTTAACTTTATGGGTAGCCTATAAAATTATATATCCCTCTATCAGATTTAGATCCACTATAGACATTTTTTTGGAGAGAAAAACTGAAACATAATGAGTTATTATTTTTGAGTTTACTATTATTCTTGCATATAAACATAGATAATATAATAATAATGATACTAAACACACATTGTAAAGAAATACATAACACTTAAAATGAAATATAAAAAATATATAGAAAACGAAATAAAAAAAAAGAAATCATTAAAAAATATTTATTTTACTAGTGTGACATTTGTCTCTCCATTCTTTCACTTAGCTTTTGGAAATCGATTTCAATTTGGGTATTTGCCCATCGTAATGGGTGTTGTAGGTTAGAGTCACTTATGTTTGAGCATGTTTTGTGTTGGATCCATTTCATTTTCGAAAAAAAATGATTTGCAGGTGTAAGTTGAAACAAAAGAGCTAACAATTTGAACTAAGAGTTTGGTTTGTTCTGCTATCAACAATCAACTGTGCATATCTAGGGTTAGCCACTACGTCACTTAAAGTGAAACATAGAACCTATTATATTAGATTTTCCAAGATGTACCTGCATCATGCGTTCGTAGAATATAATTTAATTATCCTGAGAACTCATAAAACAGGCAATATCTGTCATATATTTGCAAGAAAATTATTTTTAAAGCAAAGTTAATATTTTCTCCTAATTTCGGCAGTTAATTTTTGGATGCATACAAAATGTATTTTTTTAATACAATGGTTTTCACTGCTTTTATAATATTATATATGGCCATTATAAAAAAATTTATTTCGTAAGAGTGTGATAAATCTCACGGGCCGGAAAAGTATTCAAGTTGGGCTGTGGATTGGCCACCCCTGTCATAGATAAACAGGTTCACAAAGTAGATAACAAATATTTTCAAAACTTCAATCCTATGTTGACTTAGGAAAGAAATTATGGGTTGCTCTAATAAAAATACTATATATATAACACAGGATTTTACACATTCAAATTAGTATTGTAACAAAATAACTAGACATCAACAAATAAATGCAAAATGACATCTGTACAACAAAATACGGTACTTACATATTAACGGTACCTTGGCGACAGTTGCGCCAATAAAGAACACACGCGCCAACCGCAGCTACATATTTGGCGGTTTTAAAGTGGCACAAATCTATTCTATTGGTTTGGTAACCTTAGTAGCTGTTAGATTGGCGACACTTAAAAACCGCCAAGTCTGTCGCTCAGGTACCGTTAGTACGTAAGTACCCAAAATACTAATTAATTGAAAAAGTTTCAATGAAACTATCCAAAAAAATAATAAAATAACACTAATTTCAATTTTTTAAGAGAGTGGCATTTTGCCACCTTTGACACATAAGCTCTACACATTATTGGCACAGAGAAAAAACACATATTTCAACATAGCTCTCCAGCACAAATCCTCAGATTAACCTTCAGATTTCCTTCAAGACTAAATGTTCTACCACATTGAAATGAACACTCAACTCCACTCTCCACTGTGCGTTAAAACATGCTTTTTCATGGCAATAAGATAGGTTGAGCAGTATTCACAATAGGGATATAGAGTATCTTCAAAGTACTTCAAAACTGCAACCAATATCTGCAGAAGAAAATAAGAAAAATTAGGGTAGATTTATTTATGGATTTAGAATTTTACTCACAAAAATATAAAGAATTTTTTATCAAAAGTTTTATATATAGGATTAAAACCAATAAATCACAGTGATTTATGATATCAAGATGTTCGAGACAAATTCAAAAATAAATACAGCAATATAGGAGGGAAAAAAAAATTAAAGATATTTTGCCTGGAGAGAAATATTTTAATTCTTCTAGTGACAAGAGGGCAAATGTTTAATTTCCTCGATGTTTAATTCGAAAACAAAAAAATACATCTTTGGAGATAATAAATTTTATTACAATGTGTGAGGCTATGCATACTATGCATAGCCTCACACATGTGAAAACTGGCACATCATCAGATTTTAGGCTCAGTGTAAGTGTTAAGCTCAGTGTTTAAGCTTTTACTATGATTAATTATGTCTGATGTTACAGTTGAAACCTGTCATGTCAATGATGAATTTCAACCATACCTTATTTTACAAAAAATAAATAAAAGATTGGAGAATTTGCAAAAAAAAAAAAAAAAAAAAAAAAAAAAAAAAAAAATTCTAAAAAATGAAATATGGTACATGAGACATACACGAGAGTCTCAATAATATCATGTTTAATAAATACAGAGTTGGCAGCAATTTCTAAGTTAGGATAATTTTCTTCTTTGAGATTATATTCCTACATTAATTTTTAAATGTGTCTTTAAGATTGAATTCTGAGAAGAAGGTCTGCTACAAAGTAGAACATTTAAAGGGATATTTTCATGAATTTTAATGCTTTTACAAAGTAGCTACAAAAACAGTGAAAAAAATTTCTTTGACTTTGTCTGACTAAACTTATAAATTTCCCTGACTTATTCCCTGGCTATTAATAATATTAGTTTTCTGGCTTTCTTCAAACTCAGAATCACAGTATGTAATACAATATATTTTATTAAGAACACTTTTACCAGTTATTTAATATGAAAAAATAATGTATTTTTATGAAATTTAATTTAAAAAAACGATATGAACATCCTAAGCAACAATTTATTAAAACAGTATATTACATTAAACACCTGAATTATATAAGATAATTACTCTTAGTAAAATAAATACAGATAAATTATTTCATTTAAATTATTTTTAAGAGGGATTTAAATTTATTTTAAAGGAATTTACATGATTTACTCTTACTTGATTAGACTCTTATGATGAACCTTTTAAAGCAATAAATAAACAGATGAACTTTTAATATAATGAAACAGATTTTAGTGCTATTTTATATTATTATTATAGTATTTTTCTATTTATATTATTCTATTTTATTATTTTAGTGCCATTTTTATATATTTTTTTTTAAGTAATTTATCCCATTCATATAAATATAAAAATACTTTGCATCTTACATAAAAAAAATTATGTAATGTTTCATATATTTCATGTTTAATTTAACATTTCTTCTGAAAAAATTCAACGCTCCCATTTAAAAATTGAAAATTTGAGATTATCTTAAATTAATGTTTTTAATTCCATTGAAATAATAAGAAATTTTATATACATATATATATATATTATTTAATAAACAGTAAATAAATTCTTGTTGTAAGGGTAAATAACTTTTTACAAATAGTTAATCATAATTTTATTTCATTTAAAATACTAATTTGTTCTTACTCAGCTGATAGCTATTTCATTCTGAAATAAATGGTTCAAATTATTCATTTTATTTTTACATAAATTATGAAGAGAACAAAAAAAAATTTCCCTTTTGTGTACTAAAAATTAGTGAATACCTATACTCATGCATAAAAATACAAGAGAACTTAAAACTAAATGTAAAACATTTTCTATTCAAAATACTCTTTCATTTCACAACAATTCGCTTGTTTTATTTATAATTTGAAGTTCCTTTCATTATAAACATAATCTAGTTTTTCTCTCAATTACAATCGTTTAAAAACCCATGTATTAGATTTATATGAATATATCTTCCCTTTTAAAAATTTACATATGCGCAATCTTGTACACTTTTAGAGGTACAAATATAGTTTCCATTATATTACAATGCAGACAACTTATTTCTAGTTTAAATGCATTTCTATAAAGTCATTACTTTGAAAAATTTGTTATAAATTTTATTCATATACACATATCATTTTATTTCTTCTCAAGATTGTTAACATATCTGAATAAGCACACAAAAAGGTAGTAAAAATAACTTTTATTGAAAGAAGTACTTCCTTAATATGTAGTGAGTATGCAGCAAATCAAAAATTTAATAGATGTTTTTTTTAAGTCATTCGAATGAACTGTAACTTCTCCAGATAAATGAAAATGAAAATGCTAAAAAATAATCACTTTCTGTCCCATTAAATACAGCTTATATCGTACATTACTAACATCTTAATTTTCAAAACATCACTTTCTTTTAACAACTTTTGATTGGCTCCCACAATACGTTGCCATGCAATAAAAGAAATAGTGAAACAATAACTCGATATTAATTATTTTATAATCTGTAACATTGCAAGCTCTCCATTTAGTCTTGCCATTTTCTACTCAGCAATGTGTTCTTCATTCTTCAAAGGACTATTACCAGACCGGAGCTAACGGCTGCTTCGCAGCCAAGGAGCTCCACAAAAAATACAAATCATCAATCTGTAACATTAGTCTCACTTTTTAAGTATAACCTACAGATTAAACATTTCAAATAAAATTTCAAAAATACTAGGATTTCAAATTTGGGAACTTAAAACTTAATTTTTTATGCAAAGAATTATAATAATAATAATGCATAAATAAAAGGAAATAAAATTACTGAGGTATTAATCCTGATTGAGGCCATTAAAAAAAAGGAAAATTCATTTTGCTAAAAAATCTAACCATTGAGGGTCAGAGAAAAGGAATTTTCCTTATAGGGTTTACGGAAGTAGTCGATTTTCTTACTGCCAATTTTTATCTGCCTCCCATAATTGTAGGTCTATTAGTTTTTTTTTTTTTTTTTTTTAAATCTGATGGTGTTTTCGTTTCATAAGTCCGCTATGTGAAAATACTAGACATGTTCTGATGATGATAAGCATATTGCTTTAGAGTTATATAGTTTGCATTAATGTAAAAAGAGAAAAAAAAAACTGTCACCTTTACCAACAAAACAAATCTCTTATCGTATATTAATACAGAGATCCTTGGCCGCGTAGCTCCTTCATTGTAAAATGTTGAAACATAGCGGTGGTCTCATGCCCTTTGAGTTAATAAGAAAAATATATAATTAAATGCCCTTTTTTTAAAAAAAAGAATTATTTATTTAATAAAATTATAAAATGAAAAATTAAAAACATTTCAAAAGTGTAGATAAATTATTAAAGATGCTGATGAAAGATGTTGATAAAATCAGTTGCATGTAATAAAAAAAATTAAAAAAAAAAAACTTAATGAGCAAAGGTAAAATTAGGAGTAAAAATATCTTTGGAGAAAAGCGAACTTTTTTCATCTTGACAGCTGTGGGAAACCAACAAAACATATGTTGCTTTTTTAATTGTAGCTACTGTCGTGGCGCCATTTACCTGTACCTCCATGTACTATTTCTTGTTGTCTACTCTGAGCTGGTGTATTTGTTGTTGCTTTGATTTCGTTTATGTAACCTGTATTTTCTTATTCACTTGTGCTGCTAACTTATAAAATGCCATATTTTATTTCATTTTGCTACGATTTTTATTTAATTATTATTTTGGGGGACATCGTGTAACGGACACCTAATTGTACCGATAGCTTTTTGCTTTTTCGATCTCCTCTTTAATTGTTCTCAAGCAGGGGATGTTTTCTTAAATTCTTTTATCTTAATATTCAATAATTTAAGCAACTTCATTAGAGGAAATATTTTAACTATCTTTAAGATGTGGAGGTCCAGTGGTTCTTAAAACCACATTGGAACTCCGTAACCGGTGCGCCCGTTGCCCGACACAAATTTCCTTTATGTACGAATTTCATTCAATTGCTTTTACATTTATGTACTTTATTACTAAGCAGTTTTCATATAGCTTCATCAATGGCATGCCAATAATAATAGGATCTTTTTTTTTTTCACGTTTTCCCTTTACTTCTCATGAGAAAAATCAGTTTAAAACTACTGTGTCCAAAAAGTAAGACCTATTTTCAATTTAAAATTCACGGGGATTATAGAATTTGTATTTTTTTTCTTTTTTAGGTTGCTGGCACTGTCCTCGACATCAATGTGAAATTTGAAGTCAAAACATTCATTAGTGTTGGAGCCACGCTTGGCTTTATAAGACGCTAAAAAGGATTCCGGCGATTTTTGAAATGCCTGAATTAATTGAGCAAAGAACTTGCATTCAGTTTTGTTTGCGGAAACGTATAAAATGTTGCAGAAGGCATGCGGTGTGCATTCCTATATCGGAAAGAAATGTTTACAAGTGGTATAAATTCAAGAGCCCTCTGGTCGAACCTCAACCGACAAAGCTCACGTCCAAAAAATAAACATTCGGTGCTTGCAAACCATCGATTTTCAATTTGAGACCTTGCTAATGATGTTGGAATTTCAAAGGGATCTGTCAATTCCATTTTGGGCCTCATTACACGCGTCAAATCTCGATTTGTACCGAAAACACTGAATGCGCCAACTCACACTGCATTGATTCTTCGTGACTTTTTCGCCAAATAATGAAACCCATATCTTTCCACAACGACCGTATTCACACCGTGCGACTTCGGGCTATTCCGTCAATTCAAAAGACCATCTCCGGGGACATCGTTTTGAGTCGATCGAAGAGATTCAACGTGAATCGGCGCGCGCTTTGAAGGCCATCCCTGCCGATGACTTTTTAGCATGCAATGAGGATTGGAAATAAAGTTGGCATAAGTGCATTGTGCCCGGAGCGGATTACTTTGTAGGAGATGAATTAAATTTGAAAGAATAAATAAAGAGTTTTTGAAAAAAAAATAATTTGTCTTACTCTTTAGGCACAGTAGTAGGTTTAAGAATCTGGAACAAATTAAGGAGGTAATAACGAAATTTTGTAAGAAGCGTTTGAAACCTTTTTTTATTTTTATTTTTATGAAAAGTAAGTATGAATGCTTTTTTGAAGAGAATGTATGAGTCATTTTCCAATTTATTTCTTATGATAGCATTTCTTTGGTATGGTATGCGTCCTGTTAGGTACAAGTCCAAAATTTTGGAACGATTAAGGAGGAATATCGAAATTTTATAAGGAATGTATGAATCCTTTTTGAAGGTATTTTAATGTATGAGTTATTTTCGCCTTTATTTATGCAAGTAATTCTTTGATATTTGTCCTGTCTGGTAAGTCCAAGAATCTGTAACAAATTAGGAAGGTATAACAAAATTCTGTAGGAATCTTTTTTTTTTTTTTTTTTTTTTTTTTTTTTTTTTTTTTTTTTTTTGAAGGGAAAGTATGAATCATCTTTGAAGGGAATGTATGAGCCATTTCCCCCTTTATTTCTTATGGGAGTAATTCTTTGGTATGCGTCCTGTTTAGTATAAGTACAAGAATATGGAACGGATTAAGAACTTATACAGAGGTACTACTATTTTTTAAAAATAAACTGAGCAAAATTACTGGAGGTAGTAAATTAAAAAAAAAAAATTTTAAGTGAATTCCTACTTTTTTTTTTCATTATATTGCAAAAAAGTCCTTTACAAATAAAGTTGAAACTTTGGTAGATAGATGCAACTTAAATCTAAAAAAAAAAACTAAAATTAATTAATTAAATTTAATGAATGAATTAATAATTGAAAAAACTGTATTCACATCCAGTGTCATCCACTACAAGTTCAAATACCTTTTTTTAAACTCGAGTGTATGAATAAGAAGTATTTCATGAACGATTGAAAATGTGAACAAGTATAAATATATATAGGGAGAGTGTGAGCTAATAGTAGGAATTGAAAAAAAAGGAAAGAGGTATTACTCTGTATATAGGGTGCAAAGATAATTTTTTTTTTTTTTTCATATTACTGCCATACGGAAATAGCATGAGTTCCATTCTCGAAAAAGGGAATTTTCGCCCCCCTCCTCCATGGAACATCACAAGAGGTGCTCATCAGAACAATTACTCCCCCTCCCACCTTCCTTCGAACGCACAAAAGAATTCCACATTCTGCGTTTCGTCATTTTTGTGTCTGGAGGATGGAGGTGGTGGGGAGGAGGGTACGCACATCCCTGTAATCACGCGCGAGCACCTGCTGATCGTGACCGTGCCGGGGTCCCTCCGTCACGACCCGGCCGCCCACCGGGAGGGGGCGCCGGCAGCAGACGATTTTTTTTACCTGCGAGATGGCACTGCAGAGGAAGATCATTGAATAATGAAAGAAATGCCTTCGCTGAAAGATATGGGGAGGGGGGAAGGGGTCGTTGCTTTGTTATCAAGGGGAAAAAAAAGATTCTGATCAATCCTCTTATAACACGATTTCGATATAACACGGTTCTCTGCTCCATAACAGGGTTACCCTATACAACACTATTTCTCTCTCTCCTTTCTTTACTAAATAGTTCTGCTCGATTTTTTATTTATTGTACGTGAAATAAGTTTCATTTTTTTTTTTTAATTAATAAACTAAGAGTTTTCATTTATAAAATATCAGACTTAAAGAATGTACTACTGTGACCAAAAAGTAAGACCAATTATTACTTTTTTTTTTTTTTTTTCGAAACCTCTTTATTTATTCTTTCAAATTTATTTCATCGCCTTCGAAGTAATCCCCTCCGGGCACAATGCACTTATGTGAACTTTTTTTCCAATCCTCAATACATGCTAAAAAGTCATCGGCAGGGATTCCCCGATGCACCAATTCACGTTGAATCTCTTCAATCGCCTCATAACGGTGTCGCCGCAGGGGTAATTTTGGGCGTAGCCATGAAGTCGCATGGTGTCATCTTAGGCGAAAACGTCACGAAGAATCAATGCAGTGTGAGCTGGCGCATTCAGTGTTTTCGGTGCCCATCCAGATTGGAGGCGTTTGAGGCTCAAAATGGAATGGACCGATCCTTTTGAAATTCCAACATCCTCAGCAAGGTCGCTTATTGTAATTCGACGGTTTGCAAGCACCCAATCTTTAATTGTTTGGACGTGAGGTTCGTCGGTTGAGGTGGATGTTCGGCTCTTCATCTTTAACGCGTTCTCTGCCTTCTTTGAACTGTTTTTACCACTTGTAAACATTTCTTTCCGATATAGGAATGCTCAACGAATAATTTCTGCAACATTTTATACGTTTCCGCAAACAAAATTGAATGCAAGTTCTTTGCTCAATGAATTCAGACATTTCAAAAATTGCCGGAATCCGTTTTAGCGTCTCACAAAGCCAAGCGTAACTCAAACACTCATGAATATTTTGACGTCAAATTTCTAACAGATGTCAAAGACAATGCCAGCAACCTAAAATTGAAATTCCATAAGCCCCGGGAATTTTAAATTGAAAATAGGTCTTACGTTTTGGACACAATAATATTATTTTCTTTTTATTTGAAAACAGTTATTTTTATTACTTGCAATTAATTAATAAAAATACTATAAAGACTAAATAAAAAAGTATTTGTTTACCAAAAAAAAAAAAAAAAAAAAAAAAAAAAAAAAATTGAAGCAATTAAAAATTAATTCCCCAAACAGAATGAACGGCCTACAAGATGAAGTGTTATTTTTTCTGATACTCCATAACGCGGCTCACATATCTCCTATAGAGCGGCAATTTTCAATTTTCATTTAATTATTAACCTAAAAGAGACTAATCCTGAGATGTTGAGTGTCCGGCGCTCGGTGCTACAGGTTTCGGGTTCGAGTTCCGGCGGGGCCCATGGATGTTTGTAGTGGTTCGGAATCCACTTTAAGCCTTAGGTCCCGGTCTCATATGACTCTACTACTATACCACACCACACCACATCACTGTGCCTAGAGCTGAGTTGCTCTAAGGTCTCATATGACCGTAAGAGAGTCAAGGAAGCAAGTCAGACTTTTACCTATGGATGCTCCATCACAGCAGAAGCTGCCCCCCCCCCTCCTTCCCCTTCAGCTACTTGATGGCCAATTGGCTAGCGCTCTGGCCTTTGGTACCACAGGCTCCAGATTCGAATCCTTGCGGTGGCATGGATGTTTGTGAGTGTTTCAGAATCCACATTAAACTGTAGGTCCCGGTCTGTCATATCTCAACACTTACTTGGTTTGCTGCTAAAGCCGGCGCTGTCTTAGCTACTGTTTGTATTATGGAAGAATACGAAATTGAATTTCTTCCTTAACGTTTCATTTTAACATCAACTCCTAGAATTTTGGTAAAATAAAAATGATGACCGAGTGACTAGCGCTCTGGTGCTCGGTGCCACAGGTTTCAGGTTTGAGTCCCGGCGGTGCCGTGGATGTTTTTAGTGATTCGGAATCTATTTGAAACCGTAGGCCCCTGCCTAATGTGACTGTAGAGCGCTGAACATAGCCCTACCCTGTAAAAAGTAACCGTCTCTTGTCTCGAAATCGGCCAGTAGGCCGATAGCCTTGATACACCATGGGCTGTAGTGCTCGGAAGTTCGTTAAATATCGACACAATACTGCATGTATGCAAGTAATTATGATATGTTTTACGTAGTCTTCTTTAAGTAAAAACAAAAATACCGTTACTTGTCAATTTTTGCCAAATTTAAATAAAAACTGTTTATGCACATATTTTAATGTTCTAATTTGTCAATGTTTTATAATGTAATTATACTAAGAGCAGTAAAAAAAAATTCCATAAAACAGGCTTTAAAAATTTTAGCTCTGAACGCAGTAGGTTATTTTAATGTTTAGAATTCTGTCTTTTTTTTTTTTTTTTTTTTTGTAAAGAAAGACTTTTGCTTTTGGTTTGTGGTTAGAAATGGTTTGGGTTCTTGGTAAGCAAGGAATATAGAAGAATCAGAGATGGTTCAAGATCTGAAAAGAAGAAAAATTCAGCAGATTCAATATTCAAAAGATACAAAAAAAAAAAAAAATATGATTGCAGAGGAATTCTAACCCTTACAGATCTTCAGCGTAGCAAGCTTGTTAAACTATAAGAACTAACTTAAAAGAAAAAAAAAAGTACTTTTTTCCCCTTCTTCTTTTGTGGCATTCCTTTAATAATCACGATTTCCCAACCACCTGCGATGGTGGGGAAAACAAAGCGCTGTCTAATTCATTAGCTTTACGAGCGCATCTGCCTCTAATGACATCCAAATGAAGAGGTCATTTCTTTTTCGCATGCTTGGGACGAATAACAAAGAACTGTTGTCCGAAAACGCGAGAGGTAATAACCGAAACTTTTGCAAATGAGTTCGTTTTTTGGAAGGTTATGGGGCACGATTTGTTTTCCATGTCTGGTTTAATTTCCCATTTTTGGTTCGTTTTTCTTTTTATGGTCTTTTTTTAAACAAACGGCATGCAAGAAGTATTATGAATACCGGACGTTCATGCTTAATATGGGCAGTACGTACCTGAAGGCTCTGTTCAAAGCAAATGTTTTTTTCTAATGCACCTGGCAAATACTTAGACAGTTAAGTTTTATGCCATGCAAGGACTGCACTGACATTACTCACTTAGTACTATCCAGCGGGTGCGTGTAGCTTAAAGATAAGCCACGGACGCGTAATAACAATACCCCCGCAACAATCCTATTAGACAGGGACCCGCGGTTTAAAGTGGATTCCGAACCACTACAAACGTCCATGGCCCAGCCGGGATTCGAACCCGAAACCTGTGTTACCGAGAGCCAGTGTGCTAGCCACTCAGCCATCAGGCCCCTACACAAATATTTAGAGATTTAATTGGCTACATCTCAGACATTCTTGTGCTTAAATGACCTCATGTTAAATTTCCTGGTGTTCCCTTCAGTAAGATAGCATAAATTCTAGTACTGATCGTTGCTGTTCTAATGCAGCTAGGAATGCAGAGACAGCTCATCTTTATGCCATAAGCTAGGACTGCCCCGTTGTTACTCATTTAGCACTACCCAGGGGGCACGTGTAGCTTGAGGATAAGCCACGGACGCGGAGTAATACTATCCCCGCAACGCTCTATGATCGTATTAGACCGGGACCTACGATTTAAAGTGGATTTCGAGCCACTACAAATATCCATGGTGCCGCCTGGACTCGAAACTGAAACCTGTGGTATCGCGCGTCAGAGCGCTAGCCGGTTGGCCATCAGGCCTCTCTATTATTGATAGCACAAAAACAAAAAAATGGAAGCATAGTTTCTGAGTTTTATTTATACTTATGAATACAGACATAAATAAAAGTTTATATAGTTCTATTTATGAATACATAAATAAATAATACAAACAGAAAAACAAAATTCTGTATTTGTTTAATTTAAGATCAAACGTAACCTTCAAGTAAAAAGGTCGCGTATTCTTCAATGCGTTAAAAATTCTTTATGAGGCTTCAGTATTGAGGTTTCAGTACACTGTTTTTTCTTTTAATTCATCTGTTCGTCGCCAGATGTCTCTATTAAACGCACTCCTTGTTAAAATATTAGCATTTGATTAATTTTGCCTCATTTTCTGTTCAAAGAACTATCTGTTCCAAACATCAAAGTGTTTTGTTTCGTCGTCCATGATTCCTTAAGAAAAAGTTTTATGATGAAAGTTTCATTTATTCTTCGCACTATGTCAGGAATTTATAGCGCCATAAACTGTGGGTGGAAACTTGACGACTTACCTGCGTTTAGAGCTGCTTAGAGATCGGCATAAATCAAAAGGATTCGACCAACAGATGCGATTTATATCGTCCGTATTCTATACGAATATTTTATTTTAAACCATCAAATTGCTGTTGTGAATATTGTTTACATAGATTTGCATTTAATTGAGCAAAACAGTTGATAACTTACCGGCGTACAGAGCTCTTTTGAGATGGGTACAAATTTCCAATTCGCGATTTCTTTTGGCTGTTTGCGATGCATTGAGGATTTTAAAAAAAGTTGCAGCAAGTGCACTGTGTTTGAAGGCGATGAAATAAATTTGGAAGAATAAATGAAGAGTTTTTGAAAAAAAAAAATATTTGGTCTTACTTTTCAGCCACAGTAGTTTACGATTATTTTAAAACGATTCCTACAATATATGTTTTTTTTCTTCTGTTAGTATTGTATATCTTTTATTTTAAAATGATTCGTACAATCCTTGCGATTACTTTCGCCTGTTTGCACTGTATACGATTCGCATTGTATACTACGATTAAGGAATCGTAGAAATGGAATTTTTTCGCTAATTTGCATTATTTACGATTCTTTTATTCTAAAAGGAATCACACCAACGAATTACAATTGCGAATATTGTTTATATTGATTTGTGCTAATTGCACTAAGCAATGGGTAAAAACGGTTACTGACAGGTGTATAGAGATCCTCTGACATATATGCAATTCATACAATATATGCAATTCATTTCGCCTGTTCGTATTGCATGCGGTTGTTTTATTTTAAAAGAACTCCTACAGCATATGAAATTTCTTTCATCAGTTCGCATTATGTGCGATTCTTTTATTTTAAAAAGATTCGTACAATTAATACAATTGCGAATATTGTATATACAGATTTGTATATATTGCGCTTAACACAGTGCCGGATATAATATTCTCTAATACAATTTTTTCTAAACCTACATTGAGAGAGTATAAATAAAAAAGATTCTTATTTCGAAATTCGTAAAAAATAAGAAAAGATTCTTATTAAGAAATTCATAAAAAATAAAAAAAGGTTCTTATTTAGAAATTCGTAAAAAATATGAGAAGATTCTTGTTTATAAATTCGTAAAAAATAAGAAAAGATTCTTATTTCGAAATTCGTAAAAAATAGGAAAACATTCTTATTTCGAAATTCGTAAAAAGTAAAATAAGAAAAGATTCTTATTTCGAAATTCGTCAAAAATAAGAAAAGATTCTTATTTCGAAATTCGTCAAAAATAAAAAATAAATATTCTTATTTCCAAATTCGTAAAAAATAAAAAAGATTCTTTTTTCGAAATTCGTAAAATATAAATAAAAATTTAGAGCGATATTGCTATAGATATTTATAGAAAGAACATTCCGTTGCGCAATCATCCGCCAGATCCAATTTTGGGAAAAGAATTTTCGAAAGACGATTACCTTCATTTTTGACCTGAGGGCGTCTCATCGGAGGGTCGTGGGAAAGTGCTTTATGGTTGCGGTCACCCCCTCCGCACGTCCTCATTATCGTCTGCTCTCAGTTCCGAATATTTCTGGAATCTTTTCTTGTTTTCGCTCTTCGTCGAGACCCTTTTGCGTTTTGCTAAAGACCCGTAAAAAGAAGCAATGAATGGCTTTCAAATTCCCCCACTAAGTGTGGACCCTAAATTAATGGCGTACCACTTCTGGGGAACGCAAACAATTTTGTGGCGATGGGCAAATAAAACATCGTTCTTTATGCTCTGTGAGTTATTTAAAGGGTGGGAAAAAAATTGCGACTAGGGTTCTATTGAAACAAAAAAATCTGTTTTTAATGTTACTATGGAAGCTTTTTGTTGTTATTTGTTTGTTTGTTTTTAATATTATTAATAATACTAATGTTAATCAATTAATTATGATAGTTAATTATTTATGATGTTGGCCCTGAATGGCTGAATGTCTAGCGCTCTGGCGCTCGGTGCCACAGGTTTTCAGTTCGAGTCGCGGCGGTGCAATGGATGTTTGTAGTGATTCGGAACCCACTTTAAACCGTAGGTCCCGGTCTCCTATGACTGTCAGAGTATCATGGAGCATAAGTCAGACCTCTACCTACGGGTGCTCTATCAGAATGGAAGCTGTACCCCTCCTCCCTCCTTCCATGAGGGATACGACAACAACAACAATTATAATGTTATTAATAATATAATACGTCATTAATAAAGGATCTCTAATAATTAATCTCACTACATAAAAGATCCCTTATTAACGACGTACCATTATAGGAGAACGTGAACAATTTTCTAGCGACGGAGAGAGAAAACATCGTCCTTTATGTTTCTTTGTGTTATTTCATCATCGGCGCAACAGCCCCATGACGGGTCAAAACCGTCTGCCTACTGACAGATTTCGAGCTAGAAGTTTTCGTTTTATACGTAGGGTTGTCGACCCTGCACCCAACTGTCATATTAGACTGGGGCCTACGATTTAAAGTGGATTCAGAACCACTACAAACACCAATGGCACCGTCGCGACTCGAACCCGAAACCTGTGGTACCGAGCGCCAGAGCGCCACTCGGCCATCAGGCTCCACGAGCTATTTATAGGGGAGAAAAATGGTTCTATTGAACAAAAAAAAAACCGTTTTTAATGTTACTATAGAAACGGTTTTATTTATTTTTGTTGTTGTTGTTTGTGTGTTTCTAATGTTATTAACAGAGGTTCCTCATTATACTAGAGAACCTTTATTAATGACGCAACATTTCAGAGGAACGCAAAGTAGTAGTGATATGTATTGTAGTGATAGAAAGAGAAAACGTTGTTCTTCTTGCTCCTACGAGTGTTTTGGGCCTGAATGGCCGAGTGGCTAGCGCTCTGGAGCTCGTAACACAGGTTTCGGGTTCGAGTCCCAGCGGTGCCGTGGTTTTTTGTAGTGGTTCGGAACCTACTTTAAACTGTAGGGCCCTGTCTGTTTAGTTTAAAGTGTGCACAAGATGACCGTAGATCGACAAACGAAACCAAACCTACGAGTTATTTAGGTAAACTGTAGGGCCCGGTCTGTTTAGTCTAAAGTGTGCACAAGATGACCGTAGAACGACAAACGAAACCAAACCTACGAGTTATTTAGGTAAACTGTAGGGCCCGGTCTGTTTAATCTAAAGTGTGCACAAGATGACCGTAGATCGACAAACGAAACCTAGGAGCTATTTAGAGGGGGAAAAAAATTGCAACTATGGATCTGTTGCAAAAAATCAGAGAAAACAAAAATATATTTGTAATGTTACAATAGAAGCGGGTTTTTTGTTGTTGTTGTTTGTTTGTTTTTAATGTTATTAATAGAGGTTCCTCATTATGACATTGATTCTTTATTAATGGCGTACCATTTTGAAGAAACACAAACAATTTTGCGGTGATGAGAGGTGATTTTGTGGGGTTTTTTTTCTCGTTCAAAGGATGTTGCGTATCAAAGCCACTAATGTATATCAAAGCCCGGAAGATGAAAACCACCCACTGACAGGGGTTGTGGAGAAGGCAATTTCGGGATGTTGTTCAAAGGTAACTATCCCCTAGTTGCGTATCAAAGCCCGGAAGATGATTATCGATTCTTACTGCATAACTGTCGGTGAAAGGCATGTAACAAGCATAGGGTAACATAAGCATAGGTAACATAAATCGCCATTCAGTCTAGCCGTTTCGGACCACAGGTGAAAGGATGCTATTCGAACTGAAGACTTCATTTTGAAAACCATGTCTTTAATTTTTTATCATCGGAAACATAAATTTTTTTTTATTATTATTTCTCTATTTTGTTGTATATTAAGAATCGCATAATAGGGGATTTTTTTTTTTCTTTTGTGGGAACCAGCAAATGTTTTAAATTATATTCTGCGAACTCATGGAGCGCGCATCTTGGAATATCTAATATAATATATGAGGTTCTATGTTTCACTTTAAGTGACCGCAGTGACCATCCCTAGATAAGCATAGTCGATCGTTGACAGCAGGGAAAGCCAGACTCTTAGTTGGAGTTGGAGCGGTTTTGGTTCAACCTACACCTGTGAATCTTTTTTTTTTTTTTTTTTCAAAAATGAAATAAATCAAACGCAAAACGCGCTCAAACATAATGGACACTCACCCGCAACACCCATTACAATGTGCAAATACCCACATGGAGATCGATTTGCAAAAGCTAGGTGAAAGAGTGGAGAAACACATATCGCCCTAGTAACATAAATATTTTTTGATAATTTCATTTTATTTTATTTCGTTTATAGTTATATATTTTTTAAGTTTTATTTTTAGTACTATATAGTTCTTCACTTTAGTACTATACTTCACTTTAGTACTATATAGTTAGTGCGTTTAGCATCATTATTATTACAGCATCTACGTTTCCATGTAAGAATAATAGTAAACACACTAATTATAACTCGTTACGTTTCAATTTTTCACACCAAAACATGTTTGCAGTGGGTCTGAAACCGATATGGGGAAATATAATTTTACATGCGGCCCGCGGAGTTAGGATGTATTTCCAAAGTGGCCCGCAAGATCAATTGGGTTGGCCACCCTGTATTAGACAGTAATCCTTCTACATTGTGACGTTGCTCCGTTCAGATCCATCCGACTTGTCAGTTTTACACAATAATCTGGGATCGAACTATACATAAGTAGAGCACGATTCTCCCCGGTGTGTCCAATAAAAAAAAACTTTTTATTGTTGCAGTTTATTGAAAACACAAAATGATGTAACAATAATTAAATTATTATAATTAGCACAGTATTCAACAGTTAGCATTGAAATGTTTAATTATTAATCGTCATATTCAGTTTGATGGATAGTACTGTGGGATTTCGAATTAGGGCACCCTGGTGCTGCCAAATCAAATGCTTCCTTTTTAAAGCTTCAGAGTAAAGTCTGATTATCGCAATCGCCATCGAGTCTCCTCGTTTCTGAAGGCAGTGACTGCAACAATGCAGCCAGGAGATGCTCGAATCTGCAAGCTAGTTGCACATGCTGCCAGAAATTAGGTCGTGGAGGACAGACATGTAATGGGGGCAAAAATGCAAGTGGTATTTCGTCAAGGATACTGATAAGGAGGAATCAGGTTTGAATCTGCTGATGGCATGCCTTGCAGTCACTGCTTTCAGAAACAAGGAGAATCGATGACGTGCTTAAAATATCTAGCCTCGATAGTCAATTTTCGGAGTTTTCTCCCATATGTCATGCAAATGGGGGCCAGTTATTCCTACAAGTCCTCCAGGAAGGTACTTATTCTCCCCTCATGCCCGTCGGTGTACTGTTCGTAATCTACATGAAGCCCACTGATGTTTCACCTACACCTTTCCAACTGGTATTGGGCTGAAGCCATAACCCTAGTTACTGGGATGAAATGCGGAGAACAGTATTGTAAGGGTTAATTATTATTAGATAGCCGCGAGAGGTCGCCACTGTGACCAGTAACTGTGTGAACTGGTAAGTACATGCGGTTAGATTTTAAGAGATGACGCGGAGTACGCTGGGAGCGTCTGAGCGATTGAGACGTGACGTGTTCTTGGTTTTTAACTATTGTAGGAGAGGCGCAGGGTGCCACGTGTATGTAGTATTGTTAATAGAGGGTATGTTAATATTGTAATATAATAAATTAATATAAAGAAAGAGATTGGTATTACATCCTGACACAAGTAGTCGCTAGCAAGCAGCCAACAGTATTAAAAAAAATAGCACTCCCTGAATAATATTAAATTTATTACATATCTTCCTGTGAATGTATTGCGTCAAGGGCCTGAATGGCCGAGTGGCTAGAGCTCGGTCCCACAGGTATCGGGTTCGAAGCCCGGCGTTGCCATGGATGTTTGTAGTGGTTCGGAATCCACTTTAAACCGTAGGTCCCGATCCTCATAGGATCGCAGAGCTTTGCGGGGGCATTGTTACTCCGCGTCCGTATCTTCAAGTTACACGCGCCCTCTGGGTAATGAAAAGTGAGTAACGTCTGTGCAGCGCTTGCCTTAAGGCATCCAATACCTGGCTGTCTAAGTGTTTGCCAGCTGCATTAGAACAAGAAAAAAATGTATTGCGTCAAAATGTTTCGCATTTGAAAATAAGAGAAGTAACTAAGTTTAATTTTCTGTCAAAACAAACCCTTGTTTAAATTTTTCATCACTCATGAACATTTTTGTGTTTTTTTCTAAAAAAAGAAAAACCATCACGAGGAAGTGTTACTTTCTTGGAAAACACGTTCTTTTCAGTGATTGAAAAATCATGAGCCGTTCATGGTAAAATCAAAATTCGAGACTCTTTCCATATTTGGCTGAATCATCTCCGAAAAGAGACGCATCGGCCTTCGCAGCTCAAAGGATGTTTTGCATCGAACTTGTGATGGAAGGGGGGGAAGAAAATAGAATATGCTATTCGCTTGGGTGATTTTATTGGACGAAATGAAACGCACATTTGTCCAGCGCGTTCATGTGTCCTTGAACGGACGTTCGACGGAGGAGTGTCTTTCTTCTGCAGAGGTCCACCCCCCGTCGCGTCCTTTCTCCTGATTCGATAGCTCACACTGACCCCAATAGCATCGTCTGCTTTCAGAATCATTCCTTCTTTTACCTTTGAAATCGAGGGAAATTGCTTTATCAACATGTGATCCGAAAATTAGAATGGAGTGATTCGTATCGTTTCAATAATCTTTATCGTTCGAATAAATTTTCAGAAAAATGTGTTATCGAATAAGATTTGTATACCGCGATACCTCTAAATTCGAACAAATATTCAGAAAGAATCATGATCAAAGAAAATTTGTATACCGCAATTTCTTTGTATGCGTTCTTAATTCGAACAAATTTTCAGAAAGATTCATGTTCAAATAAGATTTGTAGTTTGGTTTGTCGCTCTACTGTCATCTTCTGTGTCACGAGGGCTTAACAGACTGGCACCTACAGTTTAAAGTGGATTTCGAACCATTACAAACATCTATGGCACCACAGGGACTCGAACCCGAAACCTGTGGTACCGAGAGCCAGAGCGCTAGCCACTCGGCCATTCAGGCCCCTAAGATTTGTATATCGCGATAACTTGGTATACATACTTAATTCGAATAAATTTTCAGAAAGCTGCTTACCAAAAAATAATTGTATATAACGATAATTCGGTATACGTCCTTAATCCGTTCCAGATCCCTGGACTTGTACAAAGCGAAATTTTCCCAAAAGAAATAAAGGGAAAATAACTTATTCGTTCCCATCTAAAAAGATTCAGATGTTATTGGTACGCTAAAATAATTGGTACGATCGCTTAAAACAATTGAAACGCTCCTTCATATCAAAATACGTGAATACAAATTCAGTCAAATGAAAGACAAAAACGGACGAAGTTTACGCAGTTTAATTTTCTCTTTTCTTGGGCTGGACTTGATGGCGGATTAAAAAGATGAGACCAAAAATCTGTCTCAAGGAAATCTCTGCTGAGGATGTCACACAGTCTGGTTATTTCCTGAGGTGATTAAGATTTACAAATTACTGGTTTCTAATTACGTGATTTCAGTGTCACTTTTTGGTTCCCCTATATCAGGGATGCGCAAACTTTTTCGGTCGCAGCCAAAAATCGAAAAAAAAGAAAAAAAGAATGTTCAGCTGGCCGAGATAAATTTTTCTAAAATTTTAAAAACACTATATATGTTATCAGATATGTTATTGAGATGAATAAAATTGCGATTTCATTTTTAACAGTTCCTTATAGTGAGGTTCGACGTGAGATGGACTGATTCTAAGGAACGAGGCTGAATGCTCATCTGTCAGTCTACTTCTGAAATAATTCTTTCTAAGGTTCATAGTTGAAAACACTTGTTCCACATATATAAGATGAAGCAAACATAGCACTGACTTTCTGGTGGTGAGTTATTAAATGTGGGAAACTTACTTTCGATAATGATTTGTAAAACTCATATGTCTGCTCCCCGAGAAAGAGATAATACTTGTTGGCGCCAATCTACAGCTATAATTAACAAAGAACTTCCACTTTTAACACTTTACTGATTGAAAGCTGTATGTGCTTGCTATTTCCGTCGATTTATGTTTTGTGGGGAAAAAATAGAGAAAGCGAAAAGATCGGCAGTCCTTTGAAATAAAGGAAGGAAAAAAAAATATTTAATTCAAGTAGAAAAGGAGATGGACGTATAATATATAAATATATATTTCTTTTAATTTGCCTCAAATTAAAATTCTGTCCGCGGGCCGGATAGAATCTTCCGGCGGGCCGGAGTTGGTCCATCCCTGCCCTATATCATTAACCTTTGTCCACATTGAACACTGATTTGAATGTTGGGAGCAAACTGAATTTTTAGAAAAAAGAAGGGAGACACAAACAAGAGGTTAGTTTGGCATTTGGCGTTGGCTTGTCGCTCTACGGTCCTATTTTGCATACTTTATATTAATTAGACCTACAGTTTAAAATGAATTCCGAACCACTCACAAACATCCATGCCACAGCCAGGATTCGAACCTGAAGCCCGTGGTACGAAAGGCCCAAGCGCTATCCAATTAGCCATCACGCCGCCATTTGGAGTTGGAGGCTGAAAGAATTAAGGTGTGTTTCTAACTTATAACAGAATCTAACGGCGTAGAAGGCCAACCAATTGGAGGCCTGGTCATTTAGAGGGGAGGATTTTTAAGATGACAGCTACCCATTTGCGTGTCGTATGGATGAGAATTCGAAAAATCCTATCTAGCAAAATAAATTGTAACTGTTTATGCACCTTCGAGTCCCATCGTTCTTTTAAAGCAGTGGCTGCAACGCATGTCTATAGTGCACTCGAACCCGCATCCTCCTGCTCTGTAGCTACAAGCTTTACCGATGTTTCACGGGTCGGGCAGCATAACAATTTGAACATGTTTCTCATGTCAGACCTCACTCCTGTATTTAGAGCTTTAGACCAGATAAATGAGAGGAATCGGTGGTGGTGGTGGATTTTGAACGGAGGATAGTGCCTTCTGGGAGAACTTTTAAGGCCTGCATGGGGGAAAACCAGGACAACCCCACAGCAGACGATCGTTAACCTACTATCGATGCGTTACACATATTGGCACTGTCACTATCGAGACTCCTAGTTTCTGATGGCCAAGGGGGCAAGTGGCTAGAGTTCTGACCTTTGGCACCACAAGCTTCAGATTCGAATCCTGGCGGCGTGGCATGGATGCTTGTGAGCGGTTCGGAATGCTCTTTAAACTGTAGGTCCCGGTATAATTAACCTAAAGTGTGTAAATAATGACCGTAGAGCGACAAACCAAACCAAACCTAGCTTCTGAAAGCAATTACCACAATAACGCCCACAGCGCTCTCTTGAATGCTGGCTGCGCACGTTGTCATTGGACCACAAGTCAGACAACCCTTTTCTCTTAAAAATGTTGTATTAAAATAATTGTTCAAATTTAATTAAGAAAAATTAACTAAATTTAAAGATTAAAATTAATTGTTAATTGTGATATTTTTTTATTCCAACAAAACATAGCGAATTAAAAACACGCCAAATTTACTGTTATCGCCAACGATTGAATCCTATAAGATAGAAAACGAAATAAGAAATGTATCCAATATTCACTTCATTGGACATTGGAAACCAAAAATACCCGATAAATATAGTATGTGTTGCAATTCAAATTGTACGGTATTCATGTACGGAACTTAAGAAAACATTAAAAAATACGGGGTTGTTAATGTTAGGGTTAAAATTAACCTTAATTTATATTAATATTAACGGTTAATGGCATAATTCGGAGACTAGCGTTTCTTTGATACGCCCTGAGTAACGTTGAATTTGTTTCAAATCTGTTGTTAGTAGCAATGATTTGAGGTTAAAGTGCTGTTCATTTGAAAACAATAACAAAATTTTAGTTTTAAACTTTAGTTTTTTAACAAAACTTTTACTTTTTATACTATGACTAAACAACAACCCCTTGAGACATTACATTTTTTCATTTTTATTTTGTATGTAGAAAAAGAAACGAGCTTTGGATTTTTATATACTGTAGTCTGTCGCACTTGACAGTCCTGTGCAGTTTCTGTGATATCCTTAATTTGTTGTTGTTCTAATGCAGCTGGCAATACAGAGACAGTTAATCTCCATGCCACAAGCATATACAACATATACTGATAAATTATGATTCTAAAGCATTTTTTTTCTAATGCTGCTGGCAAATAGTTAGATGCTTATCTTAAAGCAAGGGCTGCACCGACTTTACTCACGTAGCACTACCCAGGGGGTAAGTGTAACTTGAAGATAAACTATGAACGCGGAGAAACACTACCCCCACAATGCTCTACGATCTTATTAGACCGGGACCTATGGCTTAGAGTGGATTCCGAACCACTGCAAACATCAACGGCACCGCCGGCACTCGAACCCGAAACCAGTGGTACCGAGCGCTGGAGCGCTAGCCTAGAAATCGGGGCCTGGTGGCCCCGATCTCTTAATTTAGAAAGTTTAATTTAAAATTTCAAAATTCATTAAAAAATAGTTACAATTTTAATAAAAATAATTTAAAGTATAATTTTAATACATTTAAATTTTTAAAAAGTTTAATTTTCTTAATTATTTTTTTTTTTATTTTTATACTATTTTGTAAATAGAACATATTGTCATATATCTCAAATTAGAGGGGAAAAAAATTGGTTAAAAAACATGGTTTCAGACCTCAAAAGGTTGCGTAACTTTTTTTTTTTCTTTCTTCTGTCATTTTTTAACAAAACAGAGTATCGTCTGCCAACTATTTTAAACTCTCCCTTTCTCCCACCCCCCTCCTTCTAAGCGACCGAAAAAGCACTTCGCTCAGTTTTTACAGATCAACGTTTTTTATTGTTTTTCTTACGGGAAGAGGGGAGAGGGTGGAGGGGTGAGGGGTCAGAGATCAAGCGCTTTCAGTGTTCGAGTGTGTGTGCGGGGGGGAGGGGGCAGTGGAAAAGTTAAAATTTATCGGCTGCTCACTCGGGTGCAAGGTCACGAGCGAGAGCCAAGGGGTCAAGAAGGGGGTTGAGCCGCATTCCACTTCCATTGTGTGGAATTATCGTTTGGCGTTTTTATCTCTTCTTCATTTTTCCCCCCGTTTTCCATCTCTACTTAAATTCATTTCGACCAAAAAAATAGAAGGAAAATAAAAAAAAAAATAAAATAAAGAAGAATGCACTCGAGATGCTCCGACTGCAAGAATAACACGACGGAGAGTGGATGCTCACGTAAAATGCATTATTTTTTTTTTCTTGCCCAGGTAATCGCATTAGCTCTCGGGATGAAAAGATGCGTAAAAGGTTGGATTTCCGAAGCTTCCTCGGAGGGGCTGCAGTAAATGAGGACTACGCAGAGCTCTGTGCACTGTAGTGCTTGCGCTGCTTTTTAAATGCAATACTCAAATATCAAATAGGATCACTTGCATTACTCAAATACACTATTTAAAACTTCTTATTATTAAGTTAAGTTGTTATTTTAAACGTGTTATTATTATTGTTTGCAAAGTGAAACAGAATATGTTATAGATCACAAAGTATGTTTCATTACAGACTATGTTTATGGATCACAGAATATGTTATAGATCACATTCTTTGCAGACTATGTTCATGGATCACAGAATACGTTTCATCACATAATAGGTTTCAGATAGGTCACATATATGTCCCAGAATATGTTTGATCACGGAATATGTTCAATATTATACAAAGAAATAAGAATTAAAAATATAACTTTTGATCACAAGTACAGTTCACTCCAAGGTAGGAGATTTTCAGATTTCTCGAATCTACGTCAAATCTCAAAATACTTTATCTGTGGCGGACCTTAACTATCACATGGCGGGGTACACGGAAGCACAAGGGGCTCACTTTGGAAACGGGCGGAAACTCCGGTCAGTCACTTCAAAGAAAAAAAGAAACTGGACGAAACTCCGAGCTTCTGGACGATTCTGCTGCAAAAACTGTCATCCTGTTAAGAAAATCCGTCAAGAGGAGGGGGGGGGGGAGGGAAATGATCTGCTATCTCATCTTTTCGATTGGTTGACCTTCTACGACGTCATATTTTAGGGCCGATCCAATTCTTCTCGTTTAATTACATTGAATTCTACATCATCCTAAAATTAAATGGCAAATAAAGGAGGAATAAAAACGAATCTCTGAGTTTTCCTTAAATTTATCTTATTTTTTACCTGTAATAAAAGGAAACAAGTAATATAAAAAAAAAATTTTTTTAAGTCAATTCCTACTTTTTTTCCCACTCTATTACAGAAAGTCCTTTATAAATAATTTTCATTCATTTTCTGTTAATTTAGAAAATTTTTCTCTCTCGCACAGTCATTTATTCACATGTTTCCTTTTCCATTTTGTTCCCGCCTCGACTCCTATTAGGTCCCAGGATGAAAAAAGAATCTAAAAAGACATTTTTTTGCAGCGATCTACACGCTTCGCCAATGACGGTAATGATTCCTAAATTTATATCCTGCTAAATATCTTATAGAAGAGAAATTTTTTTATTCCATATAAAACTAAAAGTAATGAATTAATATTTGAAGAAACTGCATTAACATCCAGTGTCATCCATTACAAGTTGAAAAAAAATGTACTTGAACTCGAGTGGATGAATGAAAATTATTTTATGAAAGATTGAAAATTTGAACAAGATATATAGAGGGAGAGTGTGAACTAATAGTAGGGATTGAAAAATGATTCGTGGACCTCCGTTTTAAATTTGTCTTATTTTTATTTTTTGTGATGGTTTGTTTACATTTTTATAATCATTTATTTATTTATTTTATTATTTAAAGTTATTCGTAATATTTATATTTATAAGGCAATGTTTTTATGTTTAGAAAATTCTTTTCCTGGCTATAAGATGATTTCAATTGGCATGGTGTCAGAAAGGTTAAAAAACGGAGATCAACAGCCTCTTGCATAGGACTGGAATGTCTCGCCAAAACTAAATACATTTAACTTTGCATTATTAAAATGTCTTTATTTGATAGAAAAAAGGCAGATGAAGCCTGGTGAGTACCACGTTGAGCTTTCTGAATCGAGAGTGTCCTGTTAGCATCTCGACAAGCGATAACAAACAAACTGTTTTCGATATAGATGGCCTAGATTCGGCTTCGAGTCCCGGTGGTGGCATGGATGTTTGTAGTGGTTCGGAATCCACTTTAAGCCGGAGGTGCCGGTCTCCTATAACTGTAAGAGCGAAGCGGAGCCAAGTCAGATTTCTTCCTACGGGTGCTGCATCACAACAGAAATTACCCCTTTTCCCTCCCTCCAAGAATAGACTAGTCATGGGATGCCCGTCCCGCACTGCAGGGCACTGAGGATGAGTCACAATAACACACAACACACATTAAAGGTGTCAGTCACAACTCAGTGGATTTTTCGGACGTCTCTCCAACTCGCTAATAGCGGCCTGATGGCCAATTGGCTGGCGCTTTGGTACCACAGATTCGAATCCTGGCGGGAGCATATGTTTGTGAGTGGTTCTGAATCACGTTAAACTGTATGTGCTGTACTGTTTAGCTCTCGTGTGCACAAGATGACTGTAGAGTGACAAACCAAACCTGAACCAACTCGCTAACAAGTCTGCGGAGTCGATATAACAAACGCATATTCAGGAGTGGGACATTTTTCGGACGACTCTTTATCCCCTCCCCCTCATAATTGCAATTTGCCATTGTATCGATTCCACAGACTTGTTAGGGAGTTGGAGAGAGGGAGTCCGAAAAATCCACTGATGACGATCTTCAGTGTTCAGTCAATATTGCGCCATAGTAGACATTGCTTGATGCCCCTTGTGTAACGCTGAATCTGTTGTTCTATCGACGAATGACCTGTGGTTAAAGTGCCCGACATTCCAAAACAACAGTCAGATTTACTAGAGAAAAACTGACATACATAATAACACATGGCAGTAATAATAATAAGCGAGATCGGTGTAGCTGCATTTATAAGATTTCAACTGTTAACAGATTCAGAGGAATTTTAAGAAAAATCTAGCAATGAAATGAAATATAAGCAAAAGTAAATAGAAGAAACCATAAAGACGTTTTGCTTTCTTTTCTATATTCTTTTTTTATTGCGTTAGGACTGGGTCTTATTGACCATGTCTTTGCGAGCAGCCCAATACAAACTAGCCTTGAAGAAGGCATGTCGCGTGGACTGCACCGACGAACGCTGTTACTTCATTTAGCGTTACCCACATGGCACGCGTAACTTGAAGATAGACTACGGACGCGAGTAATATTACGCCCACAAGGCTCTACAGTGATATTAGACGGGGACCTACGGTTTATTGTGGATTCCGAACCCCTACAAACATCCATGGCACCACAGGGACCAGCTGTGGCACCGAGCACTAGAGCGCTAGGCCATCATGACTCTCTTTTCTACTTTCTGAATATGATTATAAGCAAAGATATATATATATATATATATATATATATATAACTTAACTTGTAAAACTTACAAATATTTACAAACTTTACAAATACATTTCCTTTCTCTTTAAAAAAAAAAATTAAAAATTTGGTATGTTGCTATAAATGTTGTAAGTCTTGATACATCAGATATTTTAGTGTTAGCATGGCATTTGCCCGGACGATGCTCTAGAACAGGAGTGGCCAACCAGCTGCCCGCCTTGAACGTTTTTCCGGCCAGTGAGATGTTTAACTCTTTTACAAAATATATTTATTTCATAATGGCCAAAGGAGTGAAAACCAATGTATTAAACAAATACTACATTATGTGTGCATCCCTCTATTCAAAAATCAACTGTCGGAATGACGAGAAAAAATGAACCTCGATTTTAAAATAGTATTCTTGCGAATATAGGACAGATATTGCCTGCTTTATTGATGAGTTTACAGTTAAGAGTTCGCAGAATAATTAAACTACGTTCTGCGAACTACAAACAAATGTCAAAAAATGGAGAAACAAATATCGTACTCATAAAATAAATATTTTTTAATGATTTCATTTTTTTTTATTTCTCTTATATGTATATATTTTTTATATTTCATTTTTAATGTTTATATATTTCTTTATAATGTGCGCTTAGTATCATTGTTATTATATCATCTATGATCACATGTAAGAATAGTAGTAAACACTACTATAATAATGCATTCTGTTTCCATTTTTCCCACCAAAATAATGTCTGTAGTGGATCTAAATCTAATAGGGGGATATATAATTTTATAGGCTGCCCGCGGAGTTAGGATGCATTTGCAAAGTGGTCTGCAAGATCATTTGGGTTGGCCACCTCTGATCAAGAACATAGTTTCTTAAAAATTATATTAAATCTGGTCGTCATCAGCTTTATAATGAAGAACACATCTCCGATCTGACAGTGAGGCGATGCCATGCGCACGCACGCTGAACACCGAGTGCTACGCGAGAGCAGTGCGGGTACGGTTAACATCGGCGAAGGTATTGAAAGGAGAGAGAGTGATGGTCCTTTCTGGGAACCGCCCCCCTCCCCTTCCTCCCTCGGTGTGGGAGGCGCACTTCACGACGGAGATGGCTGAGCTTTAATCTGTTTGTCTATTTCGGCCGCGACGTCTTCTCCGGGGGCCGTCGCCAAAGTGCCCCGGTAGACCGCGAGCATTCACGGCCATCCGTAAGTTCCTTTGTGCACACAGACTTTCTCAAATTCTGGCTGATGCTTTAGCCATTGGTACCACAGGCTTCAGGTCCGAATCCTGGCAGTGGCATGGATGTGTGTGAGTGGTTCGGAATCCACGTTAAACTGTAGCTGCCAGTCTGTTGAGCCTAAATTGTGCATAAAGTCACTGTAAAGAGTGACAAACCAAACCAAAATCTGGCTTCCAAAAGTAACACAGGACTTCGCAGAATGGTGAGCATCCGAAAAATTTCCGATTTCGGCGTTTGATATATCGACTCCCCAAACTTGTGAGACAAAAAACGTTTCGCTTGAGATGTATTTGATATGCCGACTCCGCAGACTTATGAGGAGGGGAGGGGAGTCGGACGAAAAATTTCCGACTTTTTCATATCGATTTGAAAATGAATTTTCCATATTGATTCCAACACACTTTACCATAATTTATGTTTAAGAGTCTTTATGAATGGATTTAGAATAATTTGTGACATAAACTGAATGACTTTTATTGAACTCATTCACCCGTAAAAGAGATTTTGCGTTCACAAAATGTTTCTTACTGTGTTAAAGGGTCAATCATGCAAATTTTTTTGGAACTCACTTTAAATATTCTAGTCATGCAAATTTGCTTAAAAAATTTTGTATTCTATAAAAATAACAATACTAACTGAAGAAGTAGGAAACATAGTATAGCAGAAGTCCAGTAAAAGGAAATTGTACATTTTGATCACAAAGATGCTCTATTTGTAATACATTAAATCTTATTTGTGTCCTTAATAATTGGATAGTTTCAGTAACACTTTTTACTTTTGAAGAGCTCCAGTGCTGAGAAAAGTCCCTCAACAATTAACTAGTTGGGTGCTGAAGCGGTCGCTGTGTTGAATTGGCTCCTTAGCATTTCATTTTACAAAATTCTCAGAATTTTGAAAAGCAAGAAATTTAATTCTTATAACGTAGAATGGAGTGGAATTTTTAGACCGATTCCTACAAAATGGCCACTTCTGCTTATGAGAGTCTCATGTGCACATCATAGTCTGATTGCATGCCTTTAATTTTACAAGTGTTTTAGCATTTGATTTGAATTTTGCAACTGTCAACTAAAGGGTATCCGAAAATTGCAATCCATGCAAGAAATCTAGAGGGAATTTTGGACGCCCTCTAAGCCTTAATAATGAGAGTGAATGATAGTGAAAAGTCAAATAGTTTTTTTCGTTTTTGTATTGCATTATAATAAAATATAACGTTGGATATAATCCAAGTAGCGATGTAATTGAAAATTTTTAAACATATACATTCACCAAAAGGTTGTTGTTGTGTCCAATCCTCATCTACTCTACTCATCTGTTCATGGAAGGAAGGAAAGGGGCCGTTTCTGTTGTTGATGGAGGTAGAAGTCTGATTTGATTTCGTGTCGCTCTAAAAGGAGAGCAGTGCTCTCGGGAGGACTGTTTAGGGGAAACTACCCTGCATTTGTTTATCGAATGAGAGAAAATCCGGAAAACTTCCAGCAGGTAGTCCGACTCACGAGACAAAATACTGAATGCTCCCAAACGTCATTGAATATCCCCTTTTTTTTTAAAAGTGTCTACAACAATGCCGCCAGCGGATGGAACCGCAGCCCTAATGGTCACCAGAGGCGCACGTTAGCACTAAAAGGTCAGTAGCAAAAGCTGCATTTAAAATTATACAAATACAAGTTGATAACCAACTCACACATGTGTAATTATACATATATAATATATATATTGTGTGTAAAGAACACAACAGATAAATACAAAAAACAATTGAATTAACAGCAATTGAACAATTGTTAATTTGAAACTAGACTATTGTGAGTGCGAAATGCTACTGCCCTTGAACTTTCCAATGTGGGGTTTTAACCCGTGAACATGCTATTAAATGTAGTTTCCACCGAATCCTAAAACCCCACGTCGTGGAACGTCAGCCAATAGGAATCCCAAGTGGGCAAATTATCTACGACGTGAGATTTAGCATCTGGAATAAATCCAGGTAAAAGAGTCTACAGACTGAGGTAGGAAGGTGAATTTGTGGAATTTTTTTTATAAATCCATTCGAAGAGAACGAATCATTCGAAATGGTTCGAATCGTTCATCTGTACGGGTCTGAAATCTGAGCCTTCTCACTCGGAGGACGGGCCCCCGCTTCTTTTCAAAAGAGAGAGCCGTAATGCTGCTCGGAGGAAAACAAAACCTGAGGGGGAAGGGGAGGGGGGTTGGAAGAAAAACTCTCACGATCACCGTCGAGGGTTGACCCCACAAAAACCGCGGGGCCGGGGGGGGAGGGGGGGGGCGTGCTGTACCGTCGTCCGAGGCGGCATCACTCACTCGAGAGCAAGAGAAACGCGAGTGCAGGCCATCCCGAGGACCATGCTGCTTCTGTCGGTGAGTCCCCGTCTTCCGAAGGGCTCTCTTTCTTCCTTTCGGAAAAAAGACCTTCCTTTCTTTTTAATTCAATTCCTTCTATCAGTTCACATTTTCAATCGTTCTTAAAACACTTTTTATTCATCCACTCCAGTTCAAATGCATTTTTTTTCTTCTCAACTTGCAGTGGATGGCACTGGATGTGAATACGGTTTTTTCAAACATTAATTCATTCATTAATTTTAGTTTTACGTGGGAGAAAAAAATTTCTCTTATTTTTGCCACTTAATAGTGTGATTCTGTCATATGTATATAAATATTTATATTAATTAATTATTGAATAAAAAGTAACTAAAATAAAATTTTTCTTTGTTTGACCTAAGTAGGAATTGACTTTAAATATTTTTTTTTTTTTTTTTTACATTACTTGCGTTTTTTTTTAGATTGCAATCTATGGATGCATATATTTAATGTTCTTAAAAATAGGTTACTTTTTTTTTTTTTTTTTTTTTTTTTTGTGCATTTGGGTTGAAAATCTATGACAGAAGAAATATAAAAATATTTTGAAAAGCAGCATAGGATGTGATAAATAAATTTTTTGTGTTCTCCTTTTTCATCCATTTCTTTTTTCACTTGATGTGTCATCTTAAATCCCGAGAAAATTCCAATGTGAAATTCTTTTCTTAATTAATCGAAAAGTGTAGCACTTTATGTTAAAGACAGAAAGCTTTTTTTATTATTATTTTTTCTCTCTTCTATTTATTATTAACTGATCATTAAATTATGAATCCTTCCTGGTGCTTATATTTATCTTTAAATGATTAAGCATTAATTTAAATGCTCAATACTAGCAAGTCATTAAATTTGATAGTGTTGCATTTATACGTTTATTATTTTACTATTATCAGTTATTTGTTTTAATTTTAATATTTTTTAAATCCTATTGTGTGTTTGTGAACATCCAATTTTCCGTTCGCCCTTCTCCATTGATTCATTTATTTCTGTTTCTTCCATAACTTAAAAGTTTTTCGCAGTCAGCTACTTTTGCACCTTGTATCACTTCCTTGACTACATTTTTTATCGACGGAAATCTTTAAGAAAATCATTGATAAAGTGACTGTATGGTTAAAACTGTAACGTTGGACAAAATTTAATAAAAGGAAACAGTTTAAATAAGGTTCATTCCTTTTCACAAAAATTTTTTTTCTTTGGTTTGTTGTGTTATACTGCTATATGTAAATAGGGTGCTTATATTTATTTTATTTTTTTGTTCCCTCAATTTGAGTGAGAGTTTTTCAATCAACGAAATAAATATTTACTCTTAATTATGCATGGTCATTGGACTCTAATCATTCTATATGTTTGTGTCTCAATAAAATATTTCATTAATTTGCATTTATGATGACAGTTGCGATGACTCTAGTGGTGCGAAAGGTTAAACATACTTTTTAATAGATTTTCACCTACTATTTAAAAACACCAGATTTCATTTGATCTGCGAATCATTTCATTTATTTAGTTAGTTAATAACTAAAACTTCATTTCGTTAACTTTGTTTATTTTTTACATATATTTTCAATAGCTGGATCCCACATAAATTACGTAATCGTTCCTTAGAAATATTTTAGAATTTTTTTCCAAAAACTTTTTGAAATTATTTTCCCACAAACCTTTAGGATTTGTTGCAGATTGATCAATATTATTATTATTATTATTATTTTTTTTTTTGTTCCTACTGGAAATGACATTCAAAGTAAATAAATAAATAATTTAAAAATAGCAAAATTAGGAATTGTACCGAATTTTAACTTAAAAGAATTTTACACCGAATTTTAACATAAGAAAACATTCATTCTATACAATCAAAATATTTTATTTAATTTCGATATGTTTAATCTATAATCTAATATTGTAGATCTAATTAAAAGTAGGACTAGTCACTTAGCACTTATGCTTAAGTTTATATTGTACTACATTTAAGATTTACTATCATTTCCATTATTTTTCCTTACAGTTTCTCAACGAATTCACTCTTAAATTAATGAGTAGGGATCAAAATAAATACTATTAAATTACTCTCAGTACTCTTAAAATCTATAAAAAAATCTTATTAAAGTCAATCTTAATCGTAAATCTTAAATCTTAGTACTCTTAACTCTTACTTATAAATTAACATATCAAAGTAATCGAAAAAATAAATATCCAAAAAAAACTGTAAAACTTTTTTATCCGTATTCATGTAGAGAAATAGTTTATTTAATTAAAAAAAAATTTTTTTAATCGTAAAAAATCCTCTCAGCAATTTGGGTACACAAAATAAACGAAGTCATCTGAAAAAAAAAATAATTCAATTTACTTTTCTAAATCATATGAAAAATAACTACATGAATGTTGAACGAAAAATGGTAAAAACGTTCCAATAACATTTCAGTTTACGTCAAGATTTTGGAATTCTTGTGCTTTATTTTCGATTTCCGAACCTTAGATCACATGGAAAATTTTATTATTATTTTTTTAAGCTGTTATCATTTATTAACATAAAAATAATATCTATGTGTTTTACTACATATGTTAGTGAATTATATTCTCATGCATGCTTTGTTTTTAATTTTTAATTAATAGACGAATCTTCATAGTATTTTCAAACGTCTAATTACATCGTTTTATCATTTCTCTTAACTCTTTTCAAAATATTATTTATTTTACCTTATTATTTGTATTAAAGCCCAGGTAGTTAATTTTCTTGGAGCTTACTAGCCTCGAAGGGGTTCCATCATAAAAAGTTTACCTCCTCCTTAAAAAATAAATAAATAAGTAAATTTAAAGGTAGACAGTATTGTCTTGAAAATTTAATCTCCTCCTAAACAAAATTGAAACGTTAACCGCATTGTCTTGAAAAGCTAACCTCCTCCTGAAAGTCCCATGTATTTGCAGGGTTAAAAAATTAATCTCCTCCTAAAAAAATTGTAAAGTTAAACGCATTATCTTGAAAGTTAACGTCCGCCTAAAATAATTAAGTTAATCTCATTATCTTGCAAGATTCCCCTCCTTCTAAAAAAAAAGAAAAGTTAATCTCATTATCTTTAAAGATTAACCTCCTCCTGAAAGTCTCCAGTATCTGCAATGATAAAAGTGAATATAAGGCTTAGAAAGGGTAAAAGGCTTGACATTCTTATAAACCATTTTGCATTTTAATTTATTCATATGAAATATTTTGGTGGTCAATATAAAGTTCTCACTTTTTGGGAATTACAATTGATTTTGTTGTTTTTTGAAAAAATGACTGCCTCAGTTTTCCAGATATTAATTACGATTTTCCACTTATTGAAGCAAGTGTCAAGTATTTCGAGGTGATCAGTAAGATTGATAGCAAATAAACTAGGGATTTTATTTTGACAGAAAATATAAAATGCATATTCTGCAAAAATCGCAGTTAGAACTTTAGGGTTAAGAGATATATCTTTTATAAAGATTATAAGATATATGTCTTAATAAATAAATACATTAAATAGTAATATGAAAAATAATTTATGACAAACAAATAAATTCAGATATTAAAAAAAGGAATTTTAATACTTTGTGAACATAAACGCGCAAAGAATTATGACATCATTGGAATTGTCAATTTAAAAACAAATATTACAATTCTCTCATTACAACAACTTACTTATTACAACAATTACTTCTTTTCTCTTTCACTTCTTTTCAAACTTTATTTATTCACTTCTTATTTTGTTAAAACCCAGAATTTGATTAATATTAATTTAAGCTTATGCAAGTTTTGAGTTTTAATTTATTAGAAATTATGGAACAAACTGTTAAGCCAGGCTCTCTGGAACTTTCGTCTTCGTGAGTTGTTCTTGATAAGGAAAAATGTCGTTTATTTCTCTTATGCGTTTTTATAATTTTCCCTACCTTCACCATCATTTGCAAAAGGTTCTCAGAAAATAAATAAAAATTAATTAAAGGATGAATAAATTAGTTTTGTAGAGTCATAGCAATAACTATAACAATAACAAGCTAAATTTACTTTTTGAATTGGTTATTTTTTATTTTATGCATTCCAAAAAAATAAATAAATCACGAAAGAATTCTAATTCACATTTTATTTTTAATTAAATACAATTGCAATATTCGTTTGCAAATTGACAAATCCAATGATGCCATAATTCTTTGTGCGTTTATGTTCACAAAATATTTTATGTCGCTTTTTATATCTGCATTTATTTGTCTGACATTAAATTTTATTTCATATTACTATTTGATATTATTTATTTGTTATAATTAATCATTTATAATAAATATAATTATTTATTTATTATATGTTTTTATTTTAGTCAAATAATATAGGAGGATTTTTCTCGCTTCTAAGGATTCTAATTGCTTAGTGCTTACGTGAAGTATTCTAATTACTTATTGTCTGTTGCGGAGATAATATGTTTCATATCTTTTTACAAAGACAATTTCCTATAATGAAATATTGGATGTTTGACACAGAGCATGCGCAATCGACTCATCACATTCAATTGCTTTATAGCATCAGACTGTTTCATTAAAAAAAAATTTAAAAAAAACTGATCTACATATCTAGCAAATTAAATCTATAATTTTGAGAAGCATTAAATATTTAAAATTTTAACATTTGTAAAAATTATTTATGTACATAAAGAACACAAACTATCTATACAGAAATCAAAAGAGAACTGACGAGCAATGAACTAGAAAGGCGTTCAGTTAGCATAATACAATCACAATTTTCTTACATTTAAATTATAATGGAAAATGAATAATAATGGCATTCACAATATAAACCTCACCAATGAAGTACCTCACAATCAGTTCCCTTAAAAAGAAAAGAAAGAAAGAAATTGTGTGTAGGTTTCGGCAAAGAAACTGAAAATCATTTGTCAAACACAAATATCAGTGTAAACGGCTAGAGCTGCATTAGATAAAAAACCAAACTCACGCATATTTATATAAAATATACTATAACAGGGTATGAAAAAATTCTCCTACATTGCATTTACTGCAAAATCACCTTTTACTCAATTTTTTAACTTTATATGAAAATAAAATGAGGTAATTTAATTAAAATGCAGAAAGAATTTTGGAATTAAAATTGAAAGTAAAACAAATGTTTGTTGAAAGGATTTTTATTATTGCTTAATAAATAAGTACACAATGCAATTGCTTTCTTTTAAAAGGGCAGATTGACAGACTCCTCTCTTCAAACGTCTTGTGTCAATGAGACCTCCGAGTTTTTGAATGTCTTTCAAAAAGAATCCTCTTCTTTCTTTATTTGAACTAATGTTCGCTGCACATAGTGTCTGGGCCTTTATTAACCATTCCTTTAACTTCTTGGAAGTTAAATTAGCATTTATCTTCTTCAGTATCTCAGCTTTCTTGGTGTCGCACAAAATCCTCCAATTTTCCGATCGCCCCTCTCTATTGATTCATTTTATTTCTGTTTCTTCCATAACTGACTTTCCATGACTACTTTTGCGATTTGTATCGCGTCTTTGACAGCGTTTTTTATCGATGGAAATCATTAAAAAAATCATTGATAAAGCAGCCGAATGATTAAAATTGTAAAGTTGGACAAAATTAAATAAAAGGAAACAGTTTAAATAAGGTGTAAGTGCAAATTTGCATTCTGCAAATACTCTCTCAATATGGATTTTCTGTACATTTTCCCGACGGTTAGGCCTTGCCTTTTTGTACTTCTTAATCCAAAGATTTCCAAAAACACCAACATTTTATAACAATATGCAAACAACATGTTCATTTGCAATTAAGGATTAGCCACATCTATAAACATTACGCCGAATACTGATGTTCCAAGTGCTATAAATACCAGTGCGCAGTACAGTGGTACTACAATATATGTACTTAATCCGTTCCAGATCTTTGGACTTATTCAAAACAGGACATGTACCAAATGACTTTTCCCAATAAGAAGTAAAAGGGAAAGAATTTATCTCTTTCCATGAAGAAATACTTATCGATATTGGAATAGGATAGGTGTGCGTAAAATGATTTAAAACCCTATTAATAAAATACATGAATAAAAAAGCAGTTAGATGAAGCACACGCGCAAATGAAAATTTTCCAAATTCAATTTTCTCCCTTCTGTCCTTTGTCCATATTTGGACCTGGTCGTGGATCGCAGATTTGACCTTTACCAAAATTATGTCTCAATTAACTTTCCTTCAGCCTTGTCCTCAGGATATTTTGGAAATTGGGACATTTTCTGGTCCTTCTAACGGGCCGCATGTGGCCAACCTTGAAAATTTTTCCGGCCCGGGGAGATTTATCACACTCTTACAAAATATATTTATTTCATAAGAACCAAAGTAGTGGAAACAGTATGAATAGTAGTATTGAATTAAAACACATTTTTGAAACATCAGAATTAAAAATAGATTTTTATGAAACTTATCTAGAGAAATTTTCCAATTTGAGAAATCTGGCACAAAGAGTTGTTAGCGCTTTTGGTTTAACTTACACCTGTGAATCGATTCTTTTTCTTTCAAAAATGAAATGAACCCAACACAAAACAAGTTCAAACATAACGGACGCTAATCTGCAACTTCCATTACGATGTGCAAACACCCAAATGCAGACCGATTTGCAAAAGCTAAGTGAAAGAGGGGAGAAACAAATATCGCACGAGTCAAATAAATATTTTTTAATGATTTCATTTTTTAGTTCGTTTATATTTATATGTTTTTTATATTTCATTATTTATATTTCTTTACAATGTGCTTTGAGTATCCTTATTATTATATTATCTATGTTTGCATGCAAGAATAATTGTAAACATAGAAATGTTAACACATTACGTTTCACTTTTTTACTCCTAAAAAATACCTATATCAAAGGGGGATATATAATTTAAAATGCGGCCTGCGTAGTTAGGATGCCTTTCAAAAGTGGCCCGCAAGATTAGAGAGTTTTTGCATACCGTACGGTAGGTTACCGTAGGACGTCCGTTAGCTTTTTCCTAGCACGCATGCTCATAGGAAACTGAGCAAGCGCTGAGAAAAAGCTAACGGACGTCCTACGGTAACCTAACTTACGGTATGCAAAAACTCTCTATTATTTGGACTGGCCACCCCTATTCTTGGCAATGGATGTTACAGGTTGCTTGGGACTTGTTGGAGTGAAACACAAATCCTAACTTCTCCACAAATAATAACTTTTTTAATATCCATTCATTCGACAAAGCATGTTAGTGGCATTCCAAACAACGATTATATACTAAACAGTATTTTTGGAATCCGTATATCAAGTTGGACTTTTTCCAAAGTGGACGTATACTGAGATATCACTGTATTTCAAAAGTCCTCTTTGCTAGCATAAATTGAGGTGGTAGATCTCCCTTCACAGGATGTCCTTTTCCCATTCCTCCTATTTGTTTTTTTTTTCTACTACACAATTGAAAATTTAATTAATTTTTGTTTTGAGTTCAATAAATATAAATATAATTGTAAATAATAATTTTGCGTACTGAAATGGAACAATTTTGCTGAATAAAAAAGAAGTTTATAGAGAGTAATATGTGGAGTGAACTATCTGTATAACCGAAAAAATAGATCGAAATATCTCTTCTTTTTTTATTTTGAACTTAACTAATATTGATATTGATAATTATTGATACCTATTGATATATATAATATTGATATTGATTCATATCCTAAATAAAATGAATCAATATCACTTGCTAAGGGGTCTGGTGGGGTTCGAGTCCCGGCGATGCTATGGATGATTATAGTGGTTCGGAATCCATTTTAAACCGTAGGTTCCGGTCCTAACAGGATCGTAGAGCTTTGTGGGGATAGTGTTACTCACGTCCGTAGCCTATCTTCAAGCTGCAAATGCCCCCTAGGTAGTGTTAAATGAATAACAGTGGTGCCCTTGCTTATGGCATAAAGATAACTGTCTCTGTAGTGCCAGATGCATTAGAACAATAGCAATTTTAATATTTATTCCTAGGATTTCTAAGAGATAAAAATTGTTTTTATGAAAGAGTCGGGAGTTGGATTTTTAGATAAATTTCTGGTTATAATTCTTCCCATTTCTGGTTATAAATGATAAATGCGTCTGAAATCACCCGTTTCCTTTAAATTTTCCAAATGCTTCTTGTTAATTTATATACATGTACACATAAAAAAAAATTGTATGACCACAAAATAGTGCACACCAAACCGCAAATTAGTCTAAAGACCTGCAACTGTGATTACGCTTATTATTTTAATGGTGTTGTGGTTTGTTTTATATTTATCTTTATATGAAGATTTTTGCTGCCTCAATAAAAGTGTAGTTAATAATAACAAAATCGAGATGATTATTATTTTAAATAGGGCTGTCTAAATGCGAATGCAACTCGACATTTTTTTTTTTGTTTTTTTGTTCTAATGCAGCTGGCAAACACTTAGACAGTTGTTTCGAATGCATTAAGGCAAGGGATACTCAATTAGCACTACCCGGGAGGTGCGTATAGCTCAAAGCTAAACTACGGACGCGGAGTCACACTACCACCACAACGCTCTACGATCCTTTTAGACCGGTACCTACGATTTAAAATGGATTCCGAACCACAACAAACATCCATGGCACCGTCTGGGACTCGAACCCGAAACATGTGGTACCGGGCACCAGCCACTCGGTCATCAGGCCCCATGCAACTCGACATAAAATCGTTCATTTCTTTAAAATAGTGAGATTACTATCTGCATAGTATAGATATTTTTTTAAACTCTGATTACACGAAGACGTATAAAAATAATTAAATTAAGGAGGTTGGTATGTTATTTAAATAGCAATCAATTTCTATTTAGATTCTTTGAAATATTTCGTTAGCGAATGAAATTGCTTGTTTTTTCGGGATATTCGACGCACTACTGATGCGCATTATACTTAAAACATGTAACTTTAGCGTGTAATTTAACTTAAAAGCATATAATTTATTTTAAAGGTTTTCAGATTTTGCTGAAAGATTTAAAACAGCCAACATGACACAGATTTAATTGAATAAAAAATACCAATATAGATTTAGATATTAGGAAAATATTTTATTCAATCTTTTCGATTTAATTGTAGAGTAAAACATAAAATTTTTTATGAATGGATACGAGATTAATATCTTTTTAATCCCTTCTATATAATGCACAAAACGCCTTCCATTTTAAAATTGCGCTCAACAAAATCAAGAGAGTTGCTACTAAATAGTACATTAAATGCGCAAGTCTGTTTGAATGTATGTATTATTTTATTTTTGTATATTAGTATTTATGTATTTTTTAATTTTATTTCTGTATATTAGTTTTATTAGTTATATAGTATTTATTATGTTTGTTGCACGAAAAAAAAAAAAAAAGAATGATTTGCCTGATCACTTTTGCTTTCAGTTACAACGGAAATCTAACCGAAAACTAAAAGACACATTAACAACTGAAAGGGAACAATGTGCTAGTTTCGGATAGTGTTACCAGAGTTACAACTATCATCGTTGGCGTATGACGTTTTATTTTATAGCAATTTGATTGGAAAATATTTAATCTTTATGTATTTTTAACGTATTTGTGTTTTTGAATGTATGGGAATGTATTGGTGTTTTTCTTATCAGTGCTTGAATGTTGACTAAGCCAGAATTTTATTTCATTCCATATTTCTGCATTGCATCGTTCATTGGTGTTTTACGAAGTGCACTGTTGGCAGCTGAGAATTAATTGGTGTATATGGATATGCAGGAGGAAATATGCCAGATCAACTGAAGGCACAGTTCTGCTTGAAGGTAGCAGTCGTTGTGCAAGTATGGCAATATGTGGGGTTGTTCCATCTTCCATAAATATGATTGTATTCATGTGGCACTCAGAACGATGCTCGTCTGTTAAAGTGCTTACAAGGGACAAAAACTGTTTCAGAATTCATTAATCTGACTTTCTTAATCTGAACTTTGCTTGTGGAAAGGCAAAGGGTCACATTTAATGACAAGGAAAGAGGTTCTGTTGCCAAATCTCTTTTTTAAGTTCATTCCATAGCGTAGTAATATAATAGACGCGCATCGGAGTGACAGTTTGGAACAAACATAACCCGGTCTGTTTAGCCCTCATGTGCACAAGATGACCGTAGAGTGGCAAACCAATCATCTTCATTAGCTCAACATCCCTATGGTGGGATAAGACCATCTGCCTACCGGTAGATTTCGAGACAATAGATGTTTTCTTTTTAGGGTGTAGGGTTATAAGCCCAACAGTCCTATTAGACCGGAACCTACGATTTAAATCGGATTCCTACAGACATCCATGGCATCGCCGGGACTCAAGCCCTATGACACCGAGAGCCACAGCGCTAGTTATTCGGCTATCAGGCCCCAATTTAGATTTAGACTTTGTATAGTATCGGTCAATGTTTTAAAAGTATATTTATATCATCTCTGAAAATAAAAGGTACTAGTTTTAATTTTTGCGCACCATGTTTTATGTTTAGGACATCTGCAACTGCTCCCGGATTGTATCGAATTTTTAAATTTTTATTTTTAAAAATTCTTTTTCTTTCTGTTGTTATTATTATTATTAGTTTTTACTATCTGTTTCTTATGGTACCTTATATTTAAATTGAAGTGACTTTATTTTTATCACCCTAGTAATACTAATTAAGCCCTCAACCATAAATTTTTACTCAATACTTTTAATAAAGATGAGGAGATTAAGGGGTTTTCTTATCCCCCTACGGTACTTCCTAATCGTTATGCCACTTGTCAGTTTGTAAATTTGTTGTACTTCATTCATCAAAAATGTACGCTAGTTTTTCAATAAAATAACATTCCGTAAATCTGTATTAGTATTAATGTCTTAATTCAATCATATGACATTTCGGTGGTTAACATGGTTCTTTCGTAATTCTGTTTTTATTTTTATTATTATTATTATTGAAGTTTAGAGGGGCCTTCTCAGAGTTTGCTTACGGTGCTGAAGACGTTTGGGTCGCTCTCGGTCACTCATATTGGCATTACCGTACGTTATGTTTTTCCGCTAGAAAAGTGGCAAAGTGATTGCTCAGTATCTTTGCATTCGTCAGTGGTGGTAGCTATGGATGTTTCTGAAATTGTTTTTGTGTTTTTGTTTTCTTCCGGGCCTTGATGGCCGAGTGGCTAGCGCTCTGGCGCTCGGTACCACAGGTTTCGTGTTCGTGTTCAGGAGGGGCCCTGGGTGTTTGCAATGGTTCGGAATCCACTTTAAACTGTAGGTCCATGTCTGTTTACTCCTCGTGTGCACAAGATGACCATATAGCGGCGAACCAAACCAAACTTTCCCCTTCAACCATGAGTTTATCTAGAGCGACAAACCAAACCATTTGTAATGATGTACTGTAGGTTAGATAGATTATACTATCCAAATATTGGCAGTGAGAAAGGATGTTTTTGCTCTTTGTTTGTTACAAAGATACAAATAATAAGTTAATTTCAATGCTCTTTTTCTAGTCACTATTTTTATAATTTTACTTACACAGGGAAGATGTGTAATTAGCTTAAAGAGTGCACAGAATGACAATAGAGCGACAAATCAAACCAAATCAAATCTTATTGGTGCAACAGCCTCATGGTGGACCTAGACCTAGGCCGTCTGCCTACTAGCAGATTTCGAGACAATAGATATTCCCTTTTTACGGGGTAGGGTAGTCAGCCGTACGCTCAGCGCTCTATAATTCTGTTCTTTAAACTGTAGGTCCCTGTCTTATTAGCCATCGTGCACATAAAATGGTCGTACAGCGACAAACCAATCGTCCTATTATACCTATTTACACCACTTGTCCAGGGTGCCAGTAACCATAAAGGGCTGTACCCAGTGCCTACTTCAATCTTTCTGCAAGATCAGGTGCCTGCACTGTAAATAAAGTAGGCAAGATGCATGGGATTCTGTAATTGAATGCCGAAGGCTGGCGTAACACAACGGTAGCCGGCCCACTTTCTCGTATTTAAATTTCAAATGAGGGCGCCCCTCCCTGCGTGGGAGGGCGTGATGGATGACCGCCCCCTCCCACGCCGCAATTAATCCGCGGGAAAAGCAAAAATCAAATGTCGCACCACTTTCATGCAGCGCGATTTTTCAGAGAAACTCCTCCACCTCAATGGAACTGTCACTAACTGAGAAGGCGCTAAATCAACAATGCTAGTTTTCCGTTGCTTTTCTAACTGCCCATCTCACTAGACAGAGGTTCTGCTTACAATAGTTTACAATCACATCTTACAAAAAATTAACTATTGGCGGATTTATCTGATAAATTCCGCCAAATTAAAAATGATTTTGGCGGAATTTATGAGAGACATTTCTAAAACGAATTAAATTATCAGTAAGTGGGCAAAAACTAAATCAGCGATGCGCAGAACATGGCGAAACTTCGATTCTCTAGTGCAGGGGTGGCCAACCCGCGAGCCGCATTGAACAGTTTTCCAGCCCGTGAGATGTATCAACTTTTATAAAATATTTATTTTATCATAGTCTAAGTAGTGAAAATCAATGCATTAAAAAAATATATTATGTGTGCATCCCGATAGTAAAAATTAGATGTCGAAATGATGAGAAAAAAATGAACTTTGATTTTAAAATAATATTCTTGCGCAAAACAAATATCGCAGTAGTAAAATAGATATTTTTTAATGATTTCGTTCATATTCATATATTTTTTATATTTCATTTTGAGTGTTATATGTTTCTTTACAATGTGCATTGAGTATCCTTATTATTACATTATCTCTATTTACATGCAAGAATAACAATAAACAACACAAAAATAATCATTTTTTCAGTCCAAAAAAAATGTCTATAGTGGTTGTCTAAATCTAATAAGGGGTTATATAATTTTATATGCGGCCCGCGGAGTTAGGATTCTTTTCCAAAGTGGCCCGCAAAATCATTTGGGTTGGCCACCTCTGTTCTAATGGTTTGTCTCTCCATATGCCATTTTTACAATAGTTCCATTTACAATTCCATTTACAATAGTTCCATGCCATTTTTAAATAGTATTAATTTTTTACAATGGTTTGAAATTACATTTTACTGTGGTGATTGTTTTCGTAAAAATAGATCAGATTTTGACAGGATTTATCAAAATAATTCTTAAATTGAATTGTATTATCAGTAAAGTAGCAGACACTAAACCAGCAACGCCTATCTCGCCATAGCCACTTTCACAGTACTTTCGATTTACAATAATTCATTTTCACAATAGTTTACAATTACATTTTACGATAGTGATTTTTTTATAAAAAAAAATGTTTGACAACTTATAAAGCTAATGATATCTACAAAGATAAATTTGAACATTTGTTAAGTTCTAATTTAATAAACAATGTACGTTTTTAAACATTAACAAAAATATCTTATTTAATCTTATCATTCATCTATTTTAAACCCAGCATTAGAGTATTTTTAAGCAAGCATGGGAGTAGGGTTTCAATCGGCATTGTTTATTAATTTCTTTCTTTCTTAACATGAGGATTCATAGTACTGTAATTACTAAAAATATATTTGTTAGATAATATATGATGATGCGAAAGGCTACGTCTTGTTTGGCTATATATGTTGAAACCTATATTTGCTAACCAACTTTTCAATCATGAATCATGACAAATATAAAAATCGTGAACATTCTACTGATCCTTTTTGAACTTAGTTACTATTCGAATTGAATGAAAACTGGCTTAATGAATCCCATATACACTCATGTCCATAAATTAAGGATAATTCAGAATCACACAGAAATTGAACTATAAAATAAAAATTTCACTTGTAGAATTATCATACACATCTTGAAGAAGAATATGCAAATTACAGGAAACCACCAGATGGCGCGGATAGTACGTCACAATGACGAGAGAGGAGTATATGTAAGAGAGGGGTATATAAAGAATGGTGGCAAAGAAGTAAAATTGTTCACAAACGCTTTAAAAGCCTTTCAGTGCAATAACCGCATAGTTATGGCACAAAGGAAGCATTTGGATGATTTTTTACGTGGTAGAATTATCGGACGACTGGAATGTGGACGTACCCAGCTGGAAGTATCCGAGGAACTTGGAATCGCCCAGAGTGTCATCTCCAGGCTTTGCCAACGATTCCAAGATGATGGTAATGTGAGTAGATGTTACAGCACAGGTCGCCCCCGAGTTACAACGCCGAATGAGGACCGGTATTTAGCAGTTACTGCCAAAAGAAACAGACGGAGCACAGAATCAGGCCTGTCTCGTCAGCTCTCTTCAGCTACTGGTACGACAGTTTCAAGGCAGACCGAGTACAGACGCTTAGGGCACATTGGTCTATATGCTCGTAGGCCTGTCAGATGTGTTCCACTTACCGCAACTCACTGTCGCCTGCGATTAACCTGGAGTAGAGAGCATGCATTGTGGGCACCGCACCAGTGGTCTGGTGTGATGTTTTCCGACGAGTGCAGGTTTAGTTTGCAGTCTGATTCTCGCCGGACTTTCATATGGAGAGCGCCAGGTACCCGTTACCACCAAGAGAACACCATTGAACGACACCGTTACGGTGGTGCAGGATGGCTCGTTTGGGGAGGAATTATTCTTGGTTCCAGAACTGACCTGCATGTTCAGAGTGTAACGATGACAGGCCACATCTATCGGGATGTCATTCTGGAACAACATGTACGTTTGTTTCGGGGGGCCATGGGTGCTGAATTTCTGTTTATGGATGACAACGCCCGTCCTCACCGTGCAAACATTGTAGACGAATGCCTTCAATTGGAGGATATCACCCATATGGATTGGCCAGCATACTCACCGGACTTGAATCCAATAGAGCATGTGTGGGATATGCTTGGCCGACGAATTGCAGCCCGTCAACCGCCTACCACCTGTCAACTGGAACTTCGGAGGACATTTCTTGATGAGTGGTGTAATATTCCCCAAGATCAAATTGATAATTTGATACTCAGCATGCCTAGGCGTTGTAAGGCCTGTATTGCATCGTCCGGGAGACATACTCCATATTAACCATCATACTAACCATGTTATACTGTTTTTTGTAAATAGGTTCTTTTTTAAAATTTGCTCCAGGGAGTAAAAATCGCAATTTTTATTAATTATGTCAAACATATAGCATCTTTTTTGCTCTTTACCTTTTGTTTAATAAATAGACTTTACAAATAAGTCAAATTTGTTTTGCTTCTGTCTCTTTCTTTGCCTGAACTTCATTATCCTTAATTTATGGACATGAGTGTAGTATTACACATCAAATTCATAATTTATTTTTTCAATCTATTATAATATGGTATATTAACCATATATATGCATACGTATGAAAATGAACTATGTACGGTATACATATATATACAGTAGAACTTCAAGGGAGACGCCAAATAATTCGAGTTACAGAGTTTTCGACTTATGGAGGATTTCGGCTTACGCGGATTTTGTAAGGAAATATTCGACTTGTAGAGGTTTAGATTCTTTCTGACTTATTTTGAGTTACGTAAAATAAATAAAAACTTAATTTACAGAGGTAATAAACATGTTTATTTGCAACTTAAAAGTTATATTATGTACTACAATAAAAAATCGAAATAATTCCGAAACAACCTTAAAATAAAAAATTTTTGTATTAAAAAAGTCAATTATTTATTTATTTGCTTTACACAATTCGATCGTTCACTATCTAGCATTATCTAAGCTATAAAGAGCAGAAAACTCTTTTTCTCTCTTATTTTCTGTCTATCGCTAGATTTCAAATGAAATCAATAGCAATAATAAGAATTATAATAAGATTATTTCATATAATTGGTTATTCTATTTACTGCATACTCATGCATTGTTTTGTAAGAAACATTGACGTGCATTGTCGGCAAATCCTTAAAGTTGGTAACTTATTTTTCTTCGAGCTATAGAGTTAATTAGGTTCAAATGATCGAGTTGTAAAATCGAACATTGCTAATGTTCAAGATACAGAAGTCCAAATTTTTTTTCGAGTTATGGAGAGAAAATATATACTAAAATGTCTTGTGGGGATTGACTCATTATTTCGACCTATAGAGGATTGAAATTTCGAGTCATAGAGGTTTTGGGGCTTGAAGGGAAGGGAACAAAAAGTTTTTTCGAGTTGTGGAGGTTTTTGACTTATCGAGGTTCGACTTAAAGAGGTTCTACTGTAGTTCATTTTTTGTGAAAAAAAATTCGGATTTTGACAGAATTTATCAGAGAAATTTCTACCCATTTAGCAAAGACTTTGACATCCAACCTTCACACAAGACACATTATTTATATATGTATGTATATATATCACGTTAAGTACTTTAAATAGTTTCACGTGTAACTTTGTAAGTCTTTTCTTGATCTATATCAACCAATGTTTTGGTTAATCAACATATTCTCAATATAATTCGCTTATTAATTTTAGGCATTGATCATTTTACGGATGGCAATATACAGAAGTAGATCGGTATATGTTTACTTTGGAGTAGGTCCAAATCGATATACGTCCTATTTGGGAGCGAAGGATTATGTTTGGTGTATGAAAATACACCAATAGAATAAAACTCGAATACGTGGAAACGAATAACGACATCAGTAAAGTCAATGCTTTTACAACTTATTTTTGTTTGGGTCACTGTGTATTTGAGAGCCAATTTGGCTTAAAATTTTGCGGTCTTCCATTAAACAAGACGAACTGACGCAGGGTGTAAAAAAAAAAAAATGAAATAAAACAAAAATGTCTGACAGCAAGGTCGAAGGTTCGAATCAAAGCACAACTCCATTCGCTATTCAGCTACGATGGGCACATTAATTCCTTTGCCGACTAGTGACCACAGTTAGGTTTATTTTTTCGTTTTAACTCCTTTTTTTTTGTGTGTGTGTAAAATAAAAGGACTAAGCAAAAATTATAAAAAAAAAAAAGAAAAAAATACATAAAAACAAATAGAATACCAGAACTTTGGTTCTGAAAACGACCTTTTTTGGGGGGTTACTAAAGCTTTTATTACAGATTTATCGTTACGGCCCACACGTTCAGCGATCAGAATCTTTATTCTTATTCAATATTTTTATGGCATCAGCAGCATTTTTATGGCAATGAATTGTACCGAATTTTTAATTTAAATTCTTTTAATTTTAATTTTAACTTTTTATTTTTTATCTTAATTTTATTTATTTTTAGCACTTTTTTAATTTTTACGAGTACCAATTTTTAATTTTTAGAAACTTTATTTTTTACCATATACTAAACTTAAGCAGCCAATTAAAAATCGCAAACAAGATGAGGCGGTTAAGGTGTCTATCCCCATGGGTACTGCGGTAATCGGTACGCCAGGGTTTTATTTCGAGATATTTCTTTGAAAGATATTCGACATCTATCCATTTAGCAAAGACTTTAATGCTCGACCTCATACAATAAATGCATATTTGACGAATTTTGATGCAGTTTTTAAATAATTTAATATGTAACTTTTAATTAAACCCAATTTAATTAATGTTTTGGATTAAACTACGTGCTCTTAATATAGTTTGTTTATTAATCGTACACATCTACAAATCGATTTATAATCTTACATTTTTTTTCTCCTTTTTGCAACATACAGAGGTACCTTGGTGTACGTCTACTTTTTAATATATTCAACTTGATATACATCCTATTTGGACGCAAAAGATTTTGTTTGGTGTATGTTTAGAACACGACTCGAGGGCGTGGAAATTAATCAAGACACCAACAAAGCCCAAACAATATTAACAGCATCGTCAACAGTACTAGATTTCACCAAACAATATCACATTTATTTGGGACAAGCTTTTAAAGCTCTTCGAATCGTGTGATCCTCAATCAGATCCAAGATGGAAATAGATAAATCTTCATTCATTCATGCACTTCCTCCAACTGTTTTTGTAGTTATTAGTATAAAACAGATATGAGGAGTATAAAAGATCCTATCAATGTAAAGTTAGGAGTGACCAACCCAAATGACCTTGCGTGCCACTTTGAAAATGCATCCTAACTCATCGGGCAGCATATAAAACTATATATCCCCCTAATGGATTGAGACACACTATAGACATTTTTTTGAAGTGGAAAACTGAAATGTAATGAGTTATTATCATTGCGTTCACTGTATTCTTACATGTATAAACATAGATAATATAATGGTAATGATACCAAACGCACTTGTAAAGAAATGTAGAACACTCAAAATGAAATATAAAAAATATTTAAATATAAACGAAATAAAAAAAATGAAATCATTATAGAAACATTTATTTTATGAGTGCTATATGTTTCTCCACTCTTTCACTTAGCTTTTGCAAATCGATCTCCATGTGGGTATTGGCACATCTTAATGGGAGTCGCAGGGGAGCGTCCGTTACGTTTGAGCGTGTTTTGTGTTGGGTCCATTTCATTTTGGAAAAAAACGATTCGCATGTGTAAATTGAACCCAAAGCGTTGACATTTTTTTTGGTGCCATATTTATCAAACTGGAAAATTTCTCTTTTGTGACGTAAGTGTTGTAAAAATCTATTTTTGATTGTGATGTTTCGAAAATGAGTTTTAATTCAGTATTTCCTTTTAAGTCAATCACTTCCATTTCGAGATATTCTGGGGCCGACTCGATTTCAACATGAAAGGGAGATGAATATGTTTCAAAAATTTTGTTGCATTCAGTTGTAAGTTTTCTTATTTCTTTTGCATATTTAATGTAATTTTGAATATAGGGATGCACACATTATGTATTCTTTAATACATTGTTTTTCACTAGTTCGGCCATTATAAAATAAATATATTTTGTAAAAGTGGAAAAAATCTTACGGGCCGCAAAAATATTCAAGGCGGTCAGCGGGTTTGCCACCCCTGGTCTAGAGTATTAGATTTTATCAGACAATGTCACGTGTCTTTGAAAAAAAACCACATGTTATATTATCTGTGTCCATTTGTTTTTAGAACTCTTCACATCGAGTGATCCGCAATCAGATCTACTTTAAGATGGAAATAGTAAAATTAAACTTGAAAAATTTTCATTAGTTATTATTATAAAACAACGTTTAAATTATTTTATACTACCCAATGTATAAGCAAACAACAATCCTCAATGCCAATAGCAATTGATTTCTTTTTATAACGAAATAATCATTTTGTCATAATTTTTCAAGGGAAAAATTTATTTGGTATGTGTCCTGTTTGGTCCAGTTTGGTTTGGTATAAGTCCTAAATTCCTTCCAGTCCAAGGATTCAAAAATTCATTTGGTATATGTCCTGTTTGGTCCAGTTTGGTTTGGTATAGGTCCTAAATCCCTTCCAGTCCAAGGATTCAAAAATTCATTTGGTATATGTCCTGTTTGGTCCAGTTTGGTTTGGTATAAGTCCTAAATCCCTTCCAGTCCAAGGATTCAAAAATTCATTTGGTATATGTCCTGTTTGGTCCAGTTTGGTTTGGTATAAGTCCTAAATCCCTTTCCAGTCCAAGGATTCAAAAATTCATTTGGTATATGTCCTGTTTGGTCCAGTTTGGTTTGGTATAGGTCCTAAATCCCTTCCAGTCCAAGGATTCAAAAATTCATTTGGTATATGTCCTGTTTGGTCTAGTTTGGTTTGGTATAGGTCCTAAATCCCTTCCAGTCCAAGGATTCAAAAATTCATTTGGTATATGTCCTGTTTGGTCCAGTTTGGTTTGGCATAAGTCCTAAATCCCTTCCAGTCCAAGGATTCAAAAATTCATTTGGTATATGTCCTGTTTGGTCCAGTTTGGTTTGGTATAAGTCCTAAATCCTTTCCAGTCCAAGGATTCAAAAATTCATTTGGTATATGTCCAGTTTGGTTTGGTATAAGTCCTAAATCCCTTCCAGTCCAAGGATTCAAAAATTCATTTGGTATATGTCCTGTTTGGTCCAGTTTGGTTTGGTATAAGTCCTAAATCCCTTCCAGTCCAAGGATTCAAAAATTGATTTGGTATATGTCCTGTTTGGTCCAGTTTGGTTTGGTATAGGTCCTAAATCCCTTCCAGTCCAAGGATTCAAAAATTCATTTGGTATATATCCTGGTATATTCTTTACAATCTGGTTGATATAAGTCCTAAATCCATTCCAGTCCAAGGAACTGGATCGGAGTATTTAATTTTTAAAGCCGGAGCATTTGTTGTTTAGATATATTTTGTTATTTCTCTTCCCCCGTTTGATTTACTTATATATATTTTTTTATTCTTGCAGGTACTGATTGCTTGTCTTCAAGGTTTCCCCAGTGCCCAAGGCGGCCCCGTTGCCCGTCGCAGCACCACGGCTGGAATCTACGGCCGAGTGGTGCCCATCCCAGCGGGCACGAGGGCCCACTACAACATCCAGAACTTTGCGGGGCCCGGCACCTACAAATTCGGCTACGACACGGGACCCGGGCCCAACCAGTCCTTTCGTCAAGAGGAGAGGGGGCCCGAGGGGGAAGTGAAAGGCCGTTACGGTTACGTGGAGCCATCTGGAGCCCTGAGGGTCGTCGAGTACAAAGCGGATGCTTCGGGGTTCCATATCCTGAAAACAAGGACTCTGGTTCCAGACATGAAACCCAAACCGGCGGTCAAGGTGCAGACCCCTTTCGTAGGACCCTTGCCTCCTTTCATCCCCACCAGCTACGTGGTCAATCTTGCTGGATGAGACCTTTGAAAAGAACGAGTAAAAATTCATCGAATAAGTATGATTCATGTAAAGGATACAATTCAAATCCATGATGTCATCCAATGAACTTTTCATCTTCATTTCATCAAAAAGTCGTCCATTAAATATATCGTTCATTCAGTCATCATGATACCAATTAATAAACGAATTATTTATACGAATCATTCATCAAATTTTTATGATACGAATCATTTACAGATTTGAGATAATTTATTGAACAAAACTAGAGATTAATAAACTTTATATCCATTGATATTCTATTAGATACAATATGCGCTAATCCTTATTGAAATAGAATTCTTTGGTGCAAATCTTTCTGGAAATTTATTCGAATGGTACAAATAATTGAAATAATTCGAATAGCCCATGTCTAAATTAGTTCATGCATTTTTTTTTTATCCCAATTATTTGAATGCATCGATCCGTTCATCGTTCGTTTCATCTTCAAAATCGTTCATTCTGTCATCATGATACCAATCAATAAACGAATTATTAACACGAGTCATTCATCAAATTTTTATGATACGTATCATTTATAAACTTGAAATAATTCATTGAACGAAACTGGAGATTTATAAACTTTATGCCCATTTATATTTGATTAGAAACAATATGTACATGTTTATACGAATCCTTATTGAAATAGAATCCTTTGGTGCAAATATTTCTCGAAAATTATTCGAACAGTGCAAATCATTGGAACAATTCGAATCGCCCATGTCTAAATTAGCTCGTGCATTTGTTTTTCTCATTTATTCGAATGAATCTACAGTAAATTCAAGATCATTAATTTAAATGAACTATGAATAAAAAAAAAATTTCATTCAGTGGAAAATATCTTATTTGCAGTAGTTCTATTACAATCACACCGACCTTGCAAGTTTGTTTATTTCCGAGCACAATGCTACATTAAATTTTCACTCTGAAAATATGTTAACCTCAGTGTTGTGATAAAAAAAATACATCCCCAACATTTTTCCATTTGATTCATTCGTTCAAGTTGTACCATGAATGGAATATCGTTCATTTGAACTCTTACTGGTCCTTCTTATTTGATTCGGAGATCGAAAGAAAGCGAACAATGGATCTGCAACTAAGTCAAAAATGGCAAAACTGGTGAACAAACTTATGAAATTTGTTGATTTATTGTACAAACACACTCTTACTTTCTTTGTAAATAGAGTCCTAAGTATTTGTGAATAATTTTATTTGTATTGTATCATAATATTTACTAACTGCATAGACTCAATCTATTTTTATGCTGTCCTTTTTTTGTGTGGATTTTTTTTGTTCGGTATGTAAAAAAAAATTCCATTCAATGCATATTATGAGTAAATATTAATTAAAAAATATAATTTAAAAAGAAAACAACAGATGGCTGTCAAAATAACATACAAATTAAGAAGAATCCAATAGAGAATCCACCTGATATTATATCATCAGGTGGATCAGGATATTATGACGAATCATTTCAATCAATATTGAAAATGATTCATCAAACCTCAATTGTAGTCATTTTTTAATTAAACATTAGATGATTCATCAAACCTCAATTTTAGTCATTTTTTAATTAAACATTACGTTTTTTGCACCGTAGGACGTCCGTTAGCTTTTTCTCCCTAACACGCATGCTCATAGGAAACTGAGCATGCGCGCTAGGAGAGAAAAAAAGCTAACGGACGTCCTACGGTAACTAACGTACGGTATGCAAAAACTCTCTATTATTTAATTTAGAGCAGATTGATTGAATTTTTAAACAGAATCGTTTTAATATAATTGAGGAAAAATTTCATTTAATTTAGTGACGAATACGTTCTTTTAGTACAAAATGTTCATCCGACACATTATTATTGAACGTGTATATAAAAATACAAGAAAAGATTCTGAGTATTAGAAATAATTTTAAAATAGATTAATTTCTTTAAAAAAGTTGCTTGTATTCGATAGGAAAAATATTCTACAATTTACTTTGAAATTATTCCAAAAACGGATATAACACCAATTTAAACACAAAATATAACATCAATTTAAACACAAAATATAACGCCAACAATATATTTTGTTATATACAAGATTTAACGAAATATTCACCCAATGGTTTAATAAATTGAGATCCCAATATGAAAAATGTCTGATTTTAAATCCATCCATAATCTTTGTCCAAAGTGCAATTTTTATCCATTTTAAATATCCATAATTACTCGAAATTTCTTGAATGCTTTAAAAGATTTTATTTAAAGTTGAAATAATTTATTACAGTTACTTCTAAACTGCAAATCAGAACCCTAGAGTTGTAATATAATAAATCGCGTCTCCATATTTTAAAAGAAAAAGATCGAACTATAACTGAACGTAATAGAATTGATACTTTTTTTTCATATATTATTGCAATTCATATATTACGAATCAAAGTAGTAACTAAATAAATAATAAGGTTGTAATTACATTTATCTTATAACGAGAAATAAGTTTTCTGACTTTTTTTCTGGTTCATCAAGACATACAAGTTTAAAATTTTGAGAGCCACTGACAAATTTGTAAAAATTAAATCCAATTTTCAAAATGCTACTTAAATTGGAGAATTTTAAAAACATTCTTGTACAGCCATTGAATTTCATTTGGCAATTGTATCATGTAAATATTGTACAAATTGCTTGAATGTAAATTTTAACTTTGTCTATATATTTTTCACTTACTCTGTAATAAAGTTATTGTATTTATAGATGTCTATTGTCTTGATTCGATATAAATTCATTAATTATTTTTCATAAAACTTAATTTTTTATTTAATTGAATTAAATGGAAAGACAAAATGACAAAAATTCATTAATCATTTATATCAATACAAAAACACCAAATTAAATTATTTATTCTTATTATTGTCTGTAACTATGTATGAAACAAAATAAATAATATTTTAATTTTTTTAATTAATTTAAAATTTAAATTAAATTTAAATTTTAATTTTAAATGATTAATTAATTTTATTAATTAATCATTTAATTAATTTAAAATTAAATTCATTTGCAATTTTTTATTTAACTATATAAATTGTAAAGATTAAATACAAATTCTTTAATTAATTTAATGCAAAACATCAAATAAAATCATTTATTTATTTTTTATTATTTTTTTGTAATTATATAGGAAATAATAAAATAATATGATTAATAATTTTCAATTTTTTAATATAATTTTAATTACAATTTACTCGTTATTTCAGTTAATAAAATGTAAATGCTAAATAGCATAAATTCATTATTTAATGCAATGAAATACATCAAATTAAATTTTTTAATGGATATTTGCAATTATGTGCGGAATAAAATAAACATTATTATGTCTATCTATTTATTTTTAATTTAATTTATATTATTTTTTTATACTAAATTTTATTTTAAATTTAATATTTTAAAAATTAATTTAATGTAAAGAGTAAACATCATAAATTCATTAAATAATGCAATGCAAAATATACTATTAAAATATCCTATTATTATTATCAGAAATTGTGAAAGAAATAAAAGGAATTAATGTGATGAATATTTTTGAATTTTTAACTTTTTTAAAATTACATTTAATTAGTTTTAATTTTTCATTTAAATTAGTAAATTAAATATCGAAATTTCATTAAATAATGCAATAAAAATCATCAAAAAAATTTATTTTATTTTAAATTAATGTGTGAATTAAATTAACAACAAAATTTTAAATTTTAATTTATACAATATAAATTTCAAACTTATTAAGTAAGTAATTAAAATTAATTAATCACATTTTAAATGTGTATGAAATAAAACAAAAAATTTATAAAATGATTTTCAATTTAATTTAGTTTTTGTATTTTTATTTCATTTAATCTTATATTTTTTTTCCATAAGTCACAATGAAATGTAAATATTGGTTTTATTAAGTTTGTGCTTTCTGCTTATTTTTGGTTCCCTTTCCCTATGTAATCAAGAACAACATATTTAAATTAATATATTTTTATCTTTATAAATTACATAAAGTCACATCATATAAAAGTATTAAAACATAAATCATCAATTAGAAAAGTCTTTGACTTGTCTTAGACGAGACTAAAACAAAACTTTTTCCATATTTTCACTTTAATTCAATCAATTAACATTGGAAAAAAGAATTATTATTTCATTTATGTATTTTTATATTTCATTTTAAGTGTTCTATATTACTTTGCAATGTGCGTTCAGTATCATTATTATTATATCATCTATGTTTACATGTAAGAATACTAGTAAACCCAATAATAATAACTCACTATGTTTGCATTTTTCACTCCAAATAAATGTCTACAGTGGGTCTAAATTTGATATAAGGACACGTAATTTTTATATGCGGCCAGCGGAATTAGGATGCATTTTCAAAGTGGCCCGCTAGATCATTTGGCTTGGCCACCCCTGGTTAAGAAAAACTTTCTTAAAAATTATTTTTTTACGGATAAAAGACGCTCGGATGATTTATAATACGCACCAAGGTCATCTAGGATATTTAAATAGAAACTCCTCTGATGAAAAGCTCGGAATAATTATGATAGATAATTACGAAGAATGTTCATTAAAATATAATGGGCAGATGCGTGATTACCTTTAGTAGGAAAATAATTTCCTATTACGATTGCGGAAAACAGTAATTATCCTTTAACAACTCTTCGGTGGATCCTTGAAGAGAGTTTGTTTTTAATGCGATTACTGATATCAGTGATCAGAATAAACCAATAATTAAGATCATCTTATTTTGTACTCGGTCTATTTTTAAAAATGCTTACCGTTCTGATGATCTAAAACTCAGAAATTAGTATTTTTCCACAGAAAACAGTTATTTAGCTTCTTTACGCAATCAGCCCTTTTCATTAATTACGACCGAATTTCAGGAAGGCAACTTAAATATTTCCAGAAATAGCTTCTCGCAATCATCATCGTTTATCTTGTGTGTCAATAGATTCGGGTTCATGGTCGTGACATAATTTCCTTTCCTCTCATTCGATTCAGAATTTATCATTTTTTTTTTTTTTTTTAATTTTTTTTTAATCGAAAATTGAGCAGATTTGAATTTGTTGTTGTTGTGGTATCCCTTACGGAAGGAAGGGAAGAGAGGGGGCAGCTTCTGTTGTGATGGAGTACCCGCAGGTAGAAGTCTGACTTGGCCCCGTGACCCTGAAGAAGGAGGGCAGTGCCTTCCGGGAGGACATTTAGGAAGAGCACCCACCAGATAGTCCGACTCACGAGGCAAGATGCTGAACATCCCAGAGGCTATCGAGTCTCCTCGTTTTTTGAAACAGTGTCTGCAACAAAGCCGCCAACGGATGGAACCTCTGCCCTCATGCTCACCAGCGGCGCACGTTGCCACGAGTTGGCCCCAGATATGAACTGCCACATGAATTTAGAGTTCTTTTCTTATGTAAGGAATTTTGTGGTCGGTGGGTGGTTGTTCGTGATATTCATGAGTGAAGCAAGAGGCTCACCGATGTTCGACAACAAAAAAATGCCACTTTTATCGGACACTTTTCAAGGAGAATCGTAGGCGTACGGACTTTCAATCAACGAGTAAAACACAAAGGTTAATTGTTGAAAAAATAAAGTAATATCTAAGCCATTTGATGCGTGAAATGAAAACAAAAGCTTCCAAATTGCTTGTTTACAAAATGTGTGGGAAATGCTTTGACACCGAAATGATTACTCGGAGAAATTGGAGATCTCTAACGCTTCCTCAAGAGTGAAAGACAAACAATATTAAAATAAAATTACAACTTTGTTTATCACCAGCTCTTGTTTATCTGTTATCACCAATCTCTGTCGTTATCACCAGTTTCGTTTAAGTTTTCGTTCTGAAGTCAACCGAGCGTCACTTTGACCCACAATCGCCGAATTTTGCTTACGAATTCTGCGACCTCTGACATTGTCACCCAAGCGTGGACATCTCGCGTAAAGATACTAGATTGGTCAACTTGTTTATTTATTATCATTTTGTTTTATATTAAAGGACCTTGTGATTCGAATAGAATTCGGAAAGTTCTGTTCTGAGGAAATTACGTTTACATTCTGATTGAATCTTTTCTTTTGATTCTCTTTTTTACTGTATGAATCAGGCCTTGCTGGCCACTTTGGAAATGCATCCTAACTCCACAGGTCACATATAAAATTATAGATCCCCATATTAGATTTAGACCCACTAAAGACATTTGTTGGAGTGAACAATTGAAACGTAATGAGTTATTATTATTGTGTTATTTACTATTATTCTTACTTGTAATGATAGTACGATAATAATATGTAATGATGTACATAAATAATAATTGTAATAATGATGTACATAGATAATGATATTAAGCGCACATTGTAAAGAAATATATAACATTAAAAATGAAATATAAAAAATGCATAAGTATAAACAAAATAAAATAAAAGCAAAATAAAATAAAAAATAAAAACAAAATAGATCATTAAAAAATATTTATTCTACTAATGCGATAATTGTTTCTCCATTCTTTCACTAAGCTTTTGCAAATCGATCTCTATTTAGGTATTTCATATCGTAATGGGTTTTGCAGGTGAGCGTCAGTATGTTTGAGCGCGTTTTGTGTTGGGTCCATTTCATTTTGGAAAAAAACGATTCACAGGTGTATGTTGTACCAAACAACGCTAACAAGTTGCGCTAACAACTTCGACTAAGAGTCTGGTTTGCTCTGCTATCAACAATCAACTGTAAGTAACTAAGGATGGTCACTACGTCACTTACAGTGAAACATAGAACCTCTTATACAAGATGAGCGCGCATCACGAGTTCACAGAATATAATTGAATTATTCTGCGAACTCATTAATAAAACATGCGATATCTGTCATATATATTCGCATGAATATTATTCTAAAATCAAAGTTATTTTTTTCTCATCCTTTCGACAGTTCATTTTTGGATAGACGTATTTTTTGAATACATTGTTTGTCACTACTTTGGTCATTATAAAATAAGTATATTGTAAAAGTGGGATACATCTCACGGGCCGGGAAAAGGTTCAAGGCGGACCACCCCCGGTATAAATTATTCTATTAATATAATTACTGTGTTAACAATTAACGGTATTGATACAATAAACTTCACAATGAGCCATATCTCTGATGGCTATGCTAATTGATTAATTATTTTTTTTATTCAAATATGCGAATTTATTTAATCAAGGAAAGGAGCCTGATGGCCGAGGAGCTAGCATTCTGGAGGATCAGTACCACAGGTTTCGGGTTCGAGTCCCGTCGGTGCAATGGAAGTTTGTAGTGGTTCGGAATCCCTTTAAGCTCTAGCTCCCGGTCTAATAAGATCGCAGAGCGATGCGGGGGTAGTGTTACTCCACGTCCGTAGTTTATCTTCCAGCTACACTCAACTTCTGGGTAGTGCTAAGTGAGTAACGTCGGTGCGGCGCTTGCCTTAAAGCATCAAAGACAACTGTCTCAGTGTTCGCCAGCTGCATTAGAAAGAAAAAAATTAAGCAAGGAAATATTGAACCAGAAAATACATTATCATTTTAAAATTGCAATTTTCCAAGCATTGCAATTTTTAAAAAGTGGAGGGCGTGGATATATCACTTTTCAGAAACAAAGTCAGATTGTGTAACAAAAGCATACGAATTACATACTTCTTCTTGTTTGGCGCAACAGCCCCATGGAAGGATCTACCCACTGACAGATTTCGGGACAGGAGATGTTTTTCTTTTTGTGGGGTAGGGTATTCAGCCCTCTGCCAACGTTCTAAAGTAGTATTAGTCCGAAACCTACAGTTCAAAGTGATTTCAGAGCCACTACAAGCATCCATGGCACCGCAAAGAGTCGAACCAGAAAAGTGCGGCATCGAGCGCCAAATCGCTAGTCACTCGGCCATCAGGTCCCATGAATCAAGTTTACTAGTGGAAATCATCAACAACAACTTCAAATGATCATCAGTCAATTTAGATCTGTAAACATCTTTTGTGTATTTCATTTTGGAGAATGTTTTTTTCATACAGATAATTTTGAAAATCGAAAAAAATTATGTGATTAAACAAACTGTGGTTTGGTTTGTCGCTCTACGGTCATCTCTTATTGTAGATTATTACGGAGATCCTTGGCCGCGTAGCTCCTTCTTTGTAAAATGTTGAAACATAGCGGTGGTCTCATGCCCTTTGAGTTAATAAGCAAAATAGATAATTAAATGCCCTTTTTTTTAAAAGAGAATTATTTATTTGATAAAATTATAAAATGAAAAATATCAAAAATTTCAAAAATGTAAATGTTGATGGAATCAGTTGCATGTAATAACCCCGAATGAACAAAGGCCAAATTAGGAGAAAAGGGAACTTTTTTCATCTAGGCAGTTGTAAGGAATTAATTTAAAATATTTAGAACAGTGCGAGGTCTTTTGCTATGTTTGCGGGAAGAAATTCTACGGTCATCTTGTGCACACGAGGGCTAAACGATTTCGATTTTCTTTTCCGATTTTTTTTTTCTACTGATCCGATTTTTTCGCTCCTGTTAGACCGGGACCTATGGGACCTGAATGGCCAAGTGGCTAGCGGTCTTGCTCTCGGTACCATAGGTTTCGGGTTCGAGTCCCGGTTGTGACGTGGATGTTTGTGGGGGTTCGGAATCCACTTTAAGCCGTAGGTCCCTGTCTCACAGGATCGTAGAGTGTTGCGGAGGTATTGTTACTCCACTTCCGTAGCTTATCTTCAAGCTACACGCCTGAGTAGTGCTAAGCGTGTAACATCGGTGTGGTGCTTGCCTTAAGGCATCGAAGGCAATTGTCTAAGTGTTTGCCAGCTGCATTAGAAAAAAAAAAAAAAAAAAAAAAAAAAAAGATCGGACCTACGGTTTAAAGTGGATTACGAACCACTACAAACATCCATGGCACCCCCGGGACTCGAACCTGAAACCTGTGGAGCCCCAGAGCGCTATCCACTCGGCCATCAGGCCCCTCAATAATAACAGTAATCATTCATTTTTCTATAATATTCCCGAAGATGCACGGCAGGAAATCTGATACCACCTCCTCAGAATCTATGGGGCCTGATGGCCAACTGGCTAGCGCTCTGTCGCTCGGTACCACATGTTTCAGGTTCAAATCCTGGCAGTGCCATGGTTGTTTTTAGTGGTTCGGAATGTTGCCAATATTTTTATTTTGCGATCATTTGCATTACAAGATAGTGCGTTTGTCATTTGCCACTTTTCTCTTATCCCTTTCCTACCACAGGCTTCGGGTTCGAATCCTAGCTGGGGTAGGGATATTTGTTAGCGTTTCGGAATCCTGGTTAAACTGTAGGTCGCGCTCTGTTTAGCCTAAAGTGTGCATAAGATGACCGTAGAGCGACCAACCAAACCTCAGAATCTGTTGTTTGTAACTTAATCATTTCTGTTATCATTTTTTTTTTCATTCTAATGCAGCTGGCAAACACTTCGACAGCTTGGTCTTGGATGCCTTAAGGCAAGCGCCGCACAGACATTACTCACTTTGCATTACCCAGGGGGCGCATGTAACTTGAAAATAAGCCACGGACGCGGAGTCACAATGCCCCCGCAACGCTCTACGATCCTATTAGACCGGGACCTACGGTTTAAAGTGAACATCATGGCACCGCAGGGACTCAAACCCGAAACCTGTGGTACCGAGCGTCAGAGCGCTAGCCGCTCGGCCATTCAGGCCCTATTTCTGTTATCATTCATGTGCTATTTTTTTCAATTGTAGAAATTTAACCTCACTGGCATCTGATAAAAAATTATCTCATCAGATCACAAGATAAAAGGAAAAGAAAGCACAAAAAAATAAATTAAAGAACTATAAAAAAGAAGAAGAATTCAGAAGAAGAAGTGTGAGATTTGATGTCCACTCTGTCGCAGATCTTTTTGAGAGAGTGGGAGGTGCAAGGACAATGACGTGGTGGTTGCGGAGGCGGCATTTCGCCACCAGGAAGAGATCCCCGGGAGCGCTTAATTGTTTCCAAGTGTTTTGAGAGGAAAAACGCAATCTCATCATTTCATGAGGATGTTGGCATCTCATTCCCATCTCTGACGTCACTCGTCCCCGCGTCCATATAGGCTCCGGAGTTTCGGGACGAGTCGTCACTGCCTCCGTCTCATCACTGCAGGTAAGATGATTCACTGCATTTTCCACTCATTCATTTTCCGTAGATATATATGTGTGTATAATTAAAACCGATTTTTTTTAAGAATTTCCGTTCAAATCAGGATTTTCGTAGAAATATCGATATTTTTTTAATTGTATATTATCTTATTTAATTACTTAATTTTTAATTGTTGTTAGATATATATATATATATATATAAAATAACAATTTATAAAATAACAATTTAAAAATAAGCAATATGATAAATTTCGAATTTTTTATATATATATATATATGTGTATATTTATAAAATAATTTAAAAATAAGCAATATGATAAATTTCGAATTTTTTATATATATATATATATATATTTATATATATATATATATATATATATATTATATATATATATATATATATATATATGTATGTATGTATGTATGTATGTATGTATGTATGTATGTATGTATATATGTATTAAAAAAAAAAAAAAAAAAAAAAAAAATTATGATAAATTTTGGAAAGTTTTTTTTAACTAAAACCACTTTTTTTAAGGTAACCAACCACGTTCAAATCACGATTTTCGCGGGGAAAAAAAAATCGATAATATTTTTAAATTGCTCATTATTTTATTTATTTATTTTTAATTGTATTATATTTATAAAATAACAATTAAAAAATAAACAACATAATAAGTTCTGGATATATTTTTTTTAAGATAACCAGTCAAGCTCAAATCACGATTTTCATGAGAAAAAAAAAATTATAATTTTTTTTAAATTGCACATTATTCTGTTTAATTAATTATTTTTAATTGTATTATACATATATTTATAAAATAACAAATATAAAATTTGTCATATTGTTTATTTTTGAAAAGTTTTAGAAACTCTTCTAATTAAAACCAATTTCTTTTTAAGAATTCCCGTTCGAATCACGATTTTCGTGGGAAAAAAATTGATATTTCTTTAAATTTGTTTCGAATTTTATTTATTTTTTAATTTTTATTTTATTAATGAACAATTTAAAAAATATATAAATTTTATTTTCTACGAAATTCATAATTTGAACGTGGTTAAGTTACCTTAAAAAAGAATTTGTTTTAGCCTGAAGACTTGATTGTTAGTTTATAAATGTATATATAATACATATAACAATTAAAAATAAATATATTAAAAATAATAAATTATATTAATTATATAAAATTATATAATTAAAAATTAAAGAATTTGATAAATTTCGGAATGTTTTCCAACTAAAACCAATTTTTTCTTAAATAATCAACCAAATTCAAACCATGATTTTTGTGGAAAAAAAATCAATTTCTTTTAATTGTTCATTATTTTAATTATTTATTCTTCAATTATTATATATATATATTCATGTAATTACAATTAAAAAAAATAAACAATATGATACATTTTGAAAAATTTTCGGACTAAAACTAATTTTTTTTAAGGTAACCACGTTCGAATACCGGGTTTTCCAATGAAAATCTGGAATTTTTTTTAAATTATTCATTATTTTGTTTAATTATTTTAATTTTATTATAAAACCAATATTTTTAAAATTGTTTATTTTATTTATTTAATTATTTATTTAATTTTAATAATGAACAATTTAAAAAAAATACTATCAATTTTTTTTTCTACGAAATTCGTAATTTGAACATGGTTGGTTACCTTAAAAAAAAAAAAATTGGTTTTAGTCGGAACTTTCCGAAATTTATTTTATTTTTTTATTTTTTAATTGTTATTTTATAAATATATGTATAATACATATACATGTAACAATTAAAAATAAATATATTAAAAAAAATAAATTATATTTATTATTTAAAATTGTATGATAACAAATAAAAAAAAATAAAGGGATAAATTTCGGAAAATTTTCCTAACTAAAACCAATTTTTTTTTTTTTTTTTTTTTTTTTAAGGTAATCGCGTTCAAATCACGATTTTTGTGGGGTAAAAAAACCGATAGTTTTTTAATTGTTCATTATTTTACTTAATTATTTTTATTTGTATTATACATATATATTCATAAAATAACAATTCAAAAATTAAACAATATGATAAATTTTAGAAAGTCTTCTAATTAAAACCAATTTTTTTTTTTAAGGTTACCAACCAAGTTCAAACTATGATTTTAGTGGGAAAAAAAATCAATACTTTGTTTTTAATTGTTCATTATTTTAAAGATCAGACGCTTAGTTTTTGGAAAAATGATTTTGAATTTTTCCTATATTTATTGGAAGTCTATAACCTTCTGTTTCATCAGAAGCTGTTGGATTATTAAAAGGATGCATTAAAAATTTTAAATTTAATTTGTCTATTTTGCTACACCTCCGTACCAATAACTGTCAATCATTTTCAAAATAGAAATAAATTTTAATTCTATGCTTTGAATGATGTTATGTTTGCATTGAACTGAAAGGTTTTAAGTAGATTTATTTAAAAAACCCGTTATTGGCATTTTTGTTAAAAATCTAACTTTTGTATTTCTGCTTATGAGGACTCAATGGGCTGTCAATCTTTCTATACTTTAGAATAGTGCCATTTTTTTTTTTTTTTTTTTTTTAATTCAGTGCATACAAAATAGATTTGCTTCTACCTGTATTTAGGTATTCTTTCAAAAAGAAAGAAATAAAAATGCTTTTTTTTTTTTTTTTTAATAAATTTTTAACAAATAGTATTCGTGTTTCTATTTTAATCTTCGTGTTTGTTAATGTTTTATAAGTTATTGAACAATAACATAAAAAAAAAAAAAAAAAAAAATCCATAAAGCTTTATTTAGAAACTTTGGTCCTGAATCTTTTATTAATTATATTTCCCAATCTGTAAAAAGAATAAGCCCTTACAACTTTTTTACACATTTCTCGATACAAGTATACGCAGTGCCATATTTAATAATTTTTTTTCAGTCAAAGAAAGAAAGCAATGGGCCTAACACAAATGAAAGAGAGAATAACCAAACGGGCTGTTGAAGTTTATATCTGCCACGTGACGACTATGTTGACATTAAACTGGCAATCGCCAAGCTTAAGTATTACTTTTCTATGCGATAAGCAGGACTTTCAGTTTCACTTCACTTATGGATTTTTGAACGAGATCGTTCAGTTCATGGGCCAAACTACATATCCATCAAATTCTTCAGGCTCAAATTTTTTTTCTAATGCAGTTGGTAAACACTGAGCCAGTTGTCTTGGATGCCTTCAGGCAAGCGCTGCACAGACGTTACTCACTTTGCATTACCCAGGGGGAACGTGTCACTTGAAGATAAGCCACGGACGCGGAGTAACAATGCTCCAGCAACGCTCTAGGATCCTGTTAGCTAAAAGTGGAATTAAAACTTTAAAGTGGATTCCGAACCACTACAAACATCCATGGCACTGTCGAGAATCGAACCTGAAACTCGTGCTACCGAGCACCAGCCACTCAGCCAGCAGGCCCCTCAATAGTAATCATTCACTGCAGGAAATCTGATACCCTCTCCTCAGAATCTGTGGGACCTGATGGCCGAGTGGCTAGAGTACCACAGATTTCCTGTTCTAGTCCCAGCGGTGACATGGTTGTTTGCAGTGGTTCGGAATGTTGCCAATATTGTAGTTTTGCGATCATTTGCATTACGTGACAGTGCAATGCATTCTCCTATCCCTTTCCTGCCACAGGCTCTAACTAATAACCATTTACTTCTGCAGCTCATTCCTACCACTCTCAAGCCATGTTCGGAGTTCTTTTGGCATTCAGCTGGCTGTTCCTGTGCAGCCTGTGGTGGGTGGGGGCCCTGAGTTTCGGGGTGCCCCTCACCCTTCTGCTCATGATGAGCCGCACCTTCCGCAGTTCGTTCTTCTCTTGGTTCTTTGTGTACATCATCGGTCCCATCTTCCAACCCAGAACCATCCCCGCCAGGAGGAAGGCCTTCCAGATCCTCAAGGACAGCGTGGCCAAGAGGGACAAGTCCGTGCCCTTGGAGGTATTGGAGATAGGGGTGGGGGAGGGGCCCAACCTCCAGTTCTATCCCGACAACTGCAACCTCACGGTGCTGGACAAGAACAAGTTCTTCGAGTCGTACTACGCCCAGAACGCCAAGATGTTCCCCCACATCTCCTACCAGAGAACCGTGATACAGCCCGCCGAGGACATGAGTGACATCAAGGACAACTCTCTGGACGTGGTGGTGTCCACCTACCTGCACTGCTCCTGCGACGACTCCCACGAGGTCCTGCGAGAGGTCCAGAGGGTCCTCAAACCCGTAAGTTGTCATCTTGGTTCTCTTCGTCGTCTTGTTTAAAACTTTACTACCAAACACCAGTTGTAAGAAGGACTTACTACTATCTGCAGTTCCGCTATTTCTGGCAGGCAGTCTTTTAAAACGGCGTAGATCCAGCGGAAATTGTGACAAAACAAGTAATATATAAAAAAATATTTTTAAGTCAATTCCTATTTTTATTTTTCTCACTATATTGCAGAAAAGTCTTTTACAAATTTAGTTGAAATTTTCCTCTTGCATCTGGAGCCATTTATTATTAGATACATGCAATTTAAATCTTAAAAAAAAAAAAAAAAAAAAATTTAATAAATAAATGAATTAATTAAATTTAATGTGTTCTAATCACAAACCCGTAAGTTATGTGATCTCATTTTCTTGTTTCTCTTCGTCGTCTTTGTCACTACGACTATCGTGTTTCTTTCTATCGGTGGTTCAATTTTTCTTGTTAGCCGCAGCTTTCTGATGGTTCGAGAAGCATTGATCAATCCATTCAAACATTTATGGAATCTTCATTTATTTACAAAGATATACAGGGTTGATAGTAACAGTTCAAAGGCTAAGCTGGAAGAAAAATGTTCTTTTTAGAATAAAACGACTCGTTTCCACGGCAACGGCCCGTTTCAACAGCAACCAACAGCCCGTCTCCACGGCAACAGCGCAATTCTGAATCGGTTCCAAACGATTTCTATAAAACTATCGCGTGACGCGAATAAAAGCATAAAAATTCCAATAGTCTTATTTAAAACTGTTGGAATTTTTATGCTTTTATTCGCGCTATCCCACTTCTGAAATTTGTTGTCTCTGTCCAGCGAAATACATCAATACACGTGGCTCCCTGTGCCACTTCTACAATAGCAATTCTATTTAATAAAAACCATGAGCACATCACTTACTGTCCCTGACCATGTTACCTATTCAGACGCTCCTAGCGTTCTTCGCGGGACCCGAATGGGCGAGAGGCTAGCGCTCGGTACCATTGGGTTCGAGTCCCGGCGGTGCCATGGATGTTTGTAGTGGTTCGGAATCCACTTAAAACCGTAGGTTTGTTTAGCCTAAAGTGTACACAAGATGACCGTAGAGCGACAAATCAAATCAAACCAAACCTAGCGTACTCCGCGTCATCTCTTAAAATCTAACCACATGCACTTACCAGTTTCACACAGTTAAGGTACCAGTTACTGGTCACAGTGGCGACCTCTCGCGGCTATCTAATAATAATTCAATCTTACAAAATTTTACTAACCAAACGCAAATTGTAAGAATGGCTTCAACTGACTACTATTTGCAGTTCCGCTATTTCTGGCAGTCGGTCTTTTAAAATGGCGTTGATCCAGTGGAAATTGTGACAAAAGATTTGCAATGGGTCGTTATTTGACTATGGCAGCTTATAATAATTTATAAGGTCACCGAAAAAGAAAAAAAAGTTGAAAGTTACTTTTTTTTTTAAATCCTACTTAACCAAATAAGTAAGATAAACAAACATTAATAGTTTCGTCTCAATAAATACCAATTTGAACTTAATCTACCATCTGTAAACAAATTAGAAAGATAATACAAAGTTTTTCTTATGTATTTATAAATCTACTTAAGATTTTAAACTTAATAAAGCAAATAAGGATGTTGCAAATAAGAAACCTTGGAGTTTGAATTTATAAAATTTATTAAAATCAACCTTACTAACAATCTCATTACAAAATGGAAATTAAAGTAATCAAATGTGATATGGAAATAAAATGGCGAGCAACATTAAAGATTATTCTAATGAGAGCATAGGTGCTAGTGCGCTGCTATCAAAGAATTGATGCTTGGCTTTTTGACAACGGCATTCTTAAATAATTGTGATTTGCTGTTTGTAGTCGTCTTTCTTGTCTTTTTAAGGTTGATAAATTAGTGTCCCTCCTAAGGCCACATTCAGGACTGGATTTAGATGAAAAGAGGTCCTAGGCTATTCCACTTATGAGGCCTTTTCACCTCCCCTTTTTGAGCGTTTACAAGCTCCACTTTCAAATCTTTTACTCATTCTTGGATTATAATCTAGAACAAAATATTTCAGTTACTAATTGTGCAAAAATAAAAGTTAAGAACTTACCTAGAATTCCGCGAAATGAAAATATTGTCACAAACATTTTTCAATAGTCTATAAACACTTCACTAAAGTATTGAACCTACTGAACTCAAAAAGCGAGAATTAAATGACCGTGTACGCAATCCTAAATTAAGAATCATTTCTAATAACATTAACACGTATTTCATAGTATCGAAGTAATACGAATATAACCGAACGTCGGGATATCAATAGGTCTGTCCGTTTGTCTGTTCCAATCTACAGCAATCTGCACTTTATCTATGCAAGAACAAACCAGAGCTCAGTAGCATAAGGCACGTCAATATTTGCCATAGCAATCTCTGAACGTATGAACTCTACTTTGGTGCAATCTAGTATATACAAACGAACAGACCCAATGAGCCGAACACGTTGGTCTTAACCAATAAATTTTTATGTTTTTTTTATTAGTCAAATATGTAGAATTTCTCCTTATTTTTGATTTAGTGTTTTAATGTTTACTGTTTTTAGAATAGTGTAATTCTAATTTCGCTAATTTGAATCGCTCTTGATCTTGAGGTCCTAGGCTGAAGTCTAGTTAGCCTATAGGAAAATCCGGCTCTGTATGAAGAAAGTTCAATTAAACATTGTGTTCAGCCCGTAGAATAGTAATATACACTGAAGTGACAAAAGTCATGGGATACCTCTTAATATCGTGTCGGCCCTCCTTTCGCCCGGCGAAGTGCAGCAACTCGACGTGGCATGGACTCAACAAGTCGTTGGTAGTCTGGCCATGGAAAAACAGCTCACACCATTACGGAGCCACCACCAGCTTGAACAGTGCCTTGCTGACAGTTTGGGTCCATGGCTTCGTGGGGTCTGCGCTACACTCGAACCCTACCATCAGCTCTTACCAACTGAAATCGTGACTCATCGGACCAGGCCACGGTTTTCCATTCATCTAGGGACCAACCGATATGCTCACGTGACCACGAGAGTCGCTGCAAGCGATGTCGTTCTGTCAGTAAAGGCACTCGAGTCGGTCTTCTGCTGGAATAGCCCAAGAAAGCCAAATTTCTCCGCACAGCTCTAACAGACAAGTCCCTTGTACGTCCCACATTGATTTCTGCGGTTATTTGACGCAGTGTTGCTTGTCTGTTAGAATTTACGACTCTTTGCAGACGTCGCCGGTCTCGGTCGCTAAGTGCAGGCGGTCGACCACTGCGCTGTCCATGGTGGGATGTTATGCCTGAAATTTCATACTCTCGGCACACTCTTGACACAGTGGATCTGGGAATGTTGAATTCCCTAACGATTTCCGAAATGGCATGACCCATGCGTCTAGCTCCAACTAACATTCCGCGTTCAAAGCCTGTTAATTCCCGTCGTGCGGTCATCATCACGTCAAAACCTCTTCATATGAATAACTTGAACAAAAATGAAAGCTCTGCGAAAGCACTGCGCATTTATACCTGTTCTACGCGATGCTACTGCCATATGAAAATTTGCATATTGCTATCCCATGACTTTTGTCACTTCAGTATAATAGAGAGCATCCTCCTATTCTAAAGGAACAGAAAGGTGGGATCATCTTTCCCTCCTTTTTGAACCAGAGTTGGCGCTTCATCGCCACTTGGCTCCTTTTCCCTTCCTCTTCTCTTCTTTTGGTTTTTTTTTTATTTAGAAAACGTAAACTTGTTACTAAGCGATCTTGGAAATTCAGAGGAATGCTTCATCTCAAGTCATGCAATTATTGAACTATGTGCTTACTAAAGATAAATGGATGCAAGAAATGTTTTAAACACTGACTATTTTATTTGAAATAGCATAAAAAATGCAAAAAAGTTCATATAAATGAATATCTAATTCGTAATTCGAGGAAAAACATTACACAAGAAAATTTATTAATAGAATATAAATGTTAAATATTTAAAAAAAATTATAAATTTACATTTATTTAAAACTAAAAATGAGCCATTTCTTTCAAAATAGTCGTGTCATAGTAGAACTTTTTCTTCCGTCGCGCCAACAGCATAGAGTATTAATAGCCAACAGTAGATTATTGCCAAAAGTCGCCAAGCTCTAATCGCATATGTTGTTGTAACATATCCTCAGTGGCCTGCAGTGCGGAACGGGCATCCCGTGAGCAGTCAAGTCAGGGATGGAGGGAAGAGTGGCAGCTTCTGTTCTGATGGAGCACCCCAAGGTAGAAGTCTGATTTCTGCTCCGTGACGCTCTTACAGTCATAGGAGATCGGGACGTACTGTTTAAAGTGGATTCCGAACCACTACAAACATCCATGGCACAGCCGGGACTCCAAACCGAAACCTGTGACACCGAGCACCAGACACTCGGCCATTCAAGCCCAATCGCATATGTTAAACTAGAAAGTAAAAGACTCATAAAATGTATAATCACGTGAGGATTATGTTTGTCCTATATTGGTTTATAGGACATTTTTGTAATATTTTATTATAGCTCATACAAAGGGATCAGAGTTATACACAAAATAGCATTTCTTGTACCTTTTATTAAGTCCATATTCAATAAGTGTATGACCTGAGAAGAATGTTCAGAACCGCTTCGTAACATATTTGCATTTTCTAATTAAATACTTGCAGGGAAAAGAAGCCAAGGGATGATGCCAACTCTAGTACGAAAAGGAAACTACTCTATGATTTTATGATCAAAAATTTGTCCATTTTGCTTTAAAAAAAAAACCTTAATACTTGCAAAACCTTAAACGTAAAAAAACCTAAATACGTTTATGCATTGCAATATTTTGCTTATTCCAGCCACTTGATCATTTTTAAGAAAATTAATCGTGTATGTCATGAACAAGTAATATAAAAAAAATTTTAAAGTCAATTCCTACTTTTTCAGTATATTGCAGCAAGTCCTTTATAAATAATTTCCATTCATTTTTCTAAGTTTTAATAGTAGGAATTGATAAAAAGGAAGGTTTTCATTTCAAGTTCAAATTTTCCTCTTGCATTTGGCGCCATCTATTGGTAGATAAATGCAGCTTAAATCTAAACAAAAAAACTAAAATGAATTAATTAAATAAAATTACTGAATTCATATTTGAAAAACCTGTATTAACACCCAGTATCATTCACTGCAAGTTAAAAAAAAAATGCATTTGAACTTGAGTGGAGGAATAAAAAGTATTTTATGAACGATTGAAAATGTGAACAAGATGTATGTAAGGAGAGTGTGAGCTGATAGTAGGAATTGAAAAAAAGAGTTTTAACACTTGCATTATTTCTAGGGCGGAAAATACGTGTTCCTGGAGCACGTGTGCTTTCCCAAGAACGAGTTGGGCTTGTCCGTCCAGCGATTCATGAACCCCCTCTGGTACCTCTTCTTCAACGGATGCACCCTCGACAGAGACACAGCGGCCAAGATCAAAAGGGCCGGCTTCTCTGACGTCATCTGCGACAAGTACATCTCAACTTCCTTTTGGATGTTCCTCGTCAGGCACCAAATCGTTGGGGTGGCAACCAAATAAACACCTCTGTTCATCTGTTTTGGAAATAAATTATTTTTTTGTTAAATAAATTACTGTTTAGAGTTGAGTTTCTTTTATCCAATAATGCTTGCCTCGTATGCCAATCAAGGCCTTATCAGACGGACTCGTTTCGTCATTGCTTTGTAAGAGTGAAGTAAACTGTCTTTGCGCCACTCAAATAATGGGACAATCACTGTAGGCACATCTCCGTTCTAACCCTCGTAGTTCAATTGTACAAAGCATTCTATGGCCCATTTGGGGGGGGGAAACACGAGGACAGTACGGTTTATGGTTGCATGCAGGGCCGGATTTAGATGAAAAGAGACACTAGGCTATTCCACTTATGAGGCCCTTTTACCTCCCATTTTTAAGTTTGTAAATTACGTGAGAGATAATAAAATACATCATTACTGTGATGTACACTGAAGTGACAAAAGTCATGGGATACCTCTTAATATCGTGTCGGTCCTCCTTTCGCCCGGCGAAGTGCAGCAACTCGACGTGGCATGGACTCAACAAGTCGTTGGAAGTCTTCTGCAGGAATATTGAGCCCTGCTGTCTCGATAGACGTCCATAATTGTGAAAGCGTTGATGGTGCAGGATTTTGGGCACGAACAGACCTCTCGATGATGTCCCATAAATGCTTAATGGGATTCATGTCGGGCGATCTAGGTGGCCAGATCATTCGTTGGAATTGTCCAGAATGTTCTTCAAACCAATCGCGAACAGTTGTGGCCCGGTGACATGGCGCATTGTCATCCATAAAACTCCCATCGTTGTTTGGGTTCATGAAGTCCATGAATGGCTGCAAGTGATCTCCAAGTAGCTGAACATAAGCATTTCCAGTCAATGTTCGGTCCAGTCGCACCAGAGGACCAATTCCATGCCATGAAAAAACAGCCCACACCATTACGGAGCCACCACCAGCATGAACAGTGCCTTGCTGACAGTTTGGGTCCATGGCTTCGTGGGATCTGCGCCACACTCGAACCCTACCATCAGCTCTTACCAACTGAAATCGTGACTCATCGGACCAGGCCACGGTTTTCCATTCATCTAGGGAATGACCGATATGCTCACGTGCCCACGAGAGTCGCTGCAAGCGATGTCGTTCTGTCAGTAAAAGCACTCGAGTCGGTCTTCTGCTGGAATAGCCCAAGAAAGCCAAATTTCTTCGCACAGTTCTAACAGAGAAGTCCCTTGTACGTCCCACATTGATTTCTGCGGTTATTTGACGCAGTGTTGCTTGTCTGTTAGAATTTACGACTCTTTGCAGACGTCGCCGGTCTCGGTCGTTAAGTGCAGGCTGTCGACCACTGCGCTGTCCATGGTGGGATGTTATGCCTGAAATTTCATACTCTCGGCACACTCTTGACACAGTGGATCTGGGAATGTTGAATTCCCTAACGATTTCCGAAATGGCATGACCCATGCGTCTAGCTCCAACTAACATTCCGCGTTCAAAGTCTGTTAATTCCCGTCGTGCGGTCATCATCACGTCAAAACCTCTTCACATGAATAACTTGAACAGAAATGAAAGCTCTACGAAAGCACTGCGCATTTATACCTGTTCTAGGCGATGCTACTGCCATCTGAAAATTTGCATATTGCTATCCCATGACTTTTGTCCCTTCAGTGTATATCAATATGTTAAATGAAACGTGTTGCGATTGGTACTAATCTTTACCAATCTGCACTTTATTTATGCAATAACAAACCAGAGCTTAGTAGCATAAGGCATGTCAATATTTGCCATAGAAATAAGTGAACGTATGAACTATACTTTGTTGAAATCTGGTATGTACAAACGAACAGACCCAATGAGTCGAACGCGTTGATCTTAACCAATGCATTTTTATGTTTGCTTATGAGTCGTATGTGTAGACTCCTTATTTTCTATTTAGTGTTTACTGTTTTTAGAATAGTGTCACTCTAATTTTGCTAACAATTTGAATGTAGGTCCCTCTTGATCTTGAGGCCCTAGGCTGAAGTCTAGCTAGCCTATAGGAAAATCCGGCCCTGGTTACATAACTTTTCTACAGTACAAACAAGTTTGCCGAAGGGCATGCACGTCGTAAGCGTATTGTTTGAGTGGCAAGGCTTCTATGCGTCATGCTGAAAGTAACGAAATAAATCTGTGTGACATGTGCTTCAAATAGCATGCATAGCTGAGAAAGTTCAAATGGGTTGCATACATGTAATAATGTGTTATAATCTAGTACCGCGTGTTACTTTACTGTAATTTGAGTTCAAATCAATTGCTAAAATATTATATTTTCAGTTAAGTAATAAAAACAAAATCTTAAAAAATTGTGTAAATGCTATAGAGGGGGAAATAAACTAAATTATAACACATTATTACATGTATGCAACCCATTTGAACTTTCTCAGCTAAAATGTAAAAATAAAATCCCTCCCAAAAAATATAAGTACATTATATATTTTTAATTTTTCTATGCATTTTACCTTTTAGTATTCTCAATATTATCTGTAACATTAGACAATATTTTATTTTAAAATATTAAATAAAATGATAAACTAAAAAAAAAATGCTTATCTTCCAAATAACTTGGAAGATATTACAATTGTTTTAGGATGAAACTGATCAAAATATAGAACAAATTAAAAACATGGCGCCATCTGTTGATCATGTAATATACAATAAACTGAATATTTCATAAACCTAGTATAGTATGCATCAATTGATGTACTATGTAAAAATAAATTGCTTATAAAATATATAATTTTAATTTTAGTTATTTTTATTTTATGCTTACAGAGTGAAAATCGATTTAAAATATATAGTTAAAAATAATCCTAATACAAATCAATTGAAATTAAATTGTACATTTAACTCTGATAAACTAACAATGTTTGTACTTTTTATTAACTTTAAGAATAAAAGTGAATTCAAAATACTTGGGAAAAACTTAAGAAATTGACAAAAATTGTTCAACTGGAGATTTTAAAAACAGAAATTCTGAAGGAATTGTTCTATATCAAATTCAAATAATTATTTTTCAAGTTTAAAAACGTAAACTAATCAAAAATACATCAATGTAAAATAATACTATCATTGATCAATAAGGGTTCTACTGGCATCGAATAGATCAGTTTCTGCAGACAGCATACAAAATCATTACTCATGCTTCTGCACTTCTCAAGATATACATAGAGCCAGAAATTTCCTTCGTACGCAGATGAACAGACTTTTTGAACATAAAATTTTCTGATCAGTTACGGTACAATTCAGTATATAATTTAAATAGTATCCCAGGAAAAATTTGGAGGATGAAATTATTGACTACAAAAATCCTGACAAATCATTCATGAGAAATCTGAGACTTGCATTCATGACAGAAAGATCTTAAAAAATTTTTCAAGAAAATGGGTAAAATATACCATTAAAGATTAATTGTTTCAACCATTGATGAAATCTTTGAAGAATCAGAAATCCTTTAAACAAGATGCTAAATTAAACCCATGATAAAATTAAGGGTGCCATCAACACCATGGAATAAAAAAGAAATCCATTGAAATCCATTTTAACATATAATACAGGAAATCTAGAACAAAAACGCTATGAAAAGGTAATTGAGAAGAAAGAAAGAATTATTTCGTTATTTTGATCTTTGGTTTGATTTAGTTTAGTTTGGTTTGTCGCTCTACGTTCATTTTGTGCACACGAGGGCTAAACAGACCATGATCTACGGTTTTAAGGTCAGTTTAAGATTTCGATCTTTTCTACATAAGAGAGTTTATTGAAAAGTTTCGTTAGATGAATTTATTTTGATAATGTTTTAGTTTATTTCCTATTAACTACAAATAAGAAGTCCTTCCCATTATGACTATTAGTAAATTTCTAAAAGCTTATTAGAGATTTTAAAATCTCCCATTTTTAGCTTTCTTGTCCTAGTAAAAAAATTAAATTAATCTTTTTCTATGAAATGAATTTCAAATTATTTACTTAAGGAAATCACTCAATTTCGCTGCAGCTTTTTTTTTTTTTTTTTTTTTTCTCATGTCAAAAGAACCCTCATATCAATATCAAAAAAATGTCCCTCAATATCAAAAGAACCCTAGGATCTGGTGGTATATATTTCCCCCTACCACCTCAAGCCCAATAAAGAGACTTTTTAATCTACGAATATTCCTCTTCAATCTATAAGATAACCTGCTCATCATTACTTGTGGAATTTCGATCCGAGCCTCCCAGTTCGGGAATTCACTGTCCACAGGCCACAGCTTCAAATTCCGAACTTCGAAATGAAGTGACATTACAAATTTCGAATTACCTTTCCACTTTAGCAAATAAACAATAATTTGAAAACATCTATTGAGGCTTAAATTTTTGTCTGACTTTATTTCACTGAGAAACAAATGTATTGATTACGGAATAAAAAATAGAGTTTAAGGGGAAATCAACCTGATAAGTATATTTTACAAGTGTTATATATATATAAAAAAAGCATTTTAATGCTTTCTTGTCGTGTTTACATTCGTGTTTGTTGTGTAGGAAGCAAACTGCATACATGCATTCGAAAATCTGTTCTAAGAAATGATCATTTGTGCACTTTTAGTGGGAATAAAAGAAATGTTTCACTGCCGAACCATGATTTTACACACTTTCGATGCTTTCACCTGTCCAGAAATTTCCAATCTCGCGCCAGTAGAATATTTATGCCAGCGGAAGAATTTTTAAATCAGAATAAAAATGAAAAGTCAAAATTAAAAAATGGTAGCATAAGCTTAAGGTAATGTATTTTTATTACAAGTGAATAATTAAAATGTAAATCTTCTGATACTTTTTTATTTTTGTATATTTGTTGTTGTTCTTCTGATGCTTTTTTATTTCTTGTACAATTTTATGCCGCATTAATATAAAAATTCATACATAATCAAAATTGGAATTCATAGCATTAGTTGTGGCTGCTTAGATATAATACTAATTGTATTCAAAGTAATGTAAAACAAATAAAGATATAGACTTGACTTGACATGACTTTGAGATTTATGCTCGCGTTAGCTGCTTTATCTCAATTTATCCAATTACTCTTGAGAAGAAATCAAATAAAAAGAAAAGATAATACTAAGAAAAACAAAGATATAGATATAATGTTACTCAAAGTAATGTAAACAAATGAAGATAAAAAGTTTATTCTATTCTGAAATAACAGAAATCACCTACAAGTCACAATTATGTTTCTGAGGTGCACACACACACACACACACAAAAATACTTCATTCTATATCAGATTTATATGCGAAAATACTGGGTTTTTTTATTCAGAAATTTTTAAAATCTAATGATGATTTGAAATATTAAACATATGAGGTATGTTGCTAATTGAAAAAATACATTTAGATTTTTTGATACTTCTTTATTAAGGCATCAACATACCAAAGTTTTATAATGGCAGGTAGCAATAATTGAACATAGATAAAACTACTGGTCATTTGGCACTGCTTTGTGATGTGCATTTGAGGAAACACTTTTTTTTTTCTTTTTAATTTGTTAAAATCTATTTGTTTATTCAAAAAAGGGTTTTAATTGATTCAAAATCACCCTATTATGTTCACATAAGGCTTTGGCTCTCATCCTGTAATGTTAATATAATAGTTTCTTTCAGTAAATTTTTTTAAATAATTATTTATTTTTTAATAATATCATTATTTTTAAGAATACGTGTTTCATTTTTATTGCCAATTTCAAATCCTTAGAAATTTTGCTGTAAAAATCATTGTATTGTACTGAGGCTCATATTTTAGGTTCTTATTAATATTTTAAATGTCATGCTTTTGATGTTTAAATACTAAACTTGAATTGACTTGACTTGGTGCTTTGAGATTGATGCTGCTTTATTTCAATATATCCAAATGCTGTTTTAAATACTGCCGATAACAAAATTTGACAAAAATGAAAATGAAACTTTTCTAAAAGAGCTACTCTAAAACTTGATATTCTTGAATTTATTGCCTATGAATTGCCAAATATTTGGTTAAAATTTTCTTTGTTTATACTGAGGAGATGAAGGAATAAGCATTTTTTTGGATAGTATATTATTACTTGTTTCTAAATTATGATAGTCTCTTAAAGAATGTTTGTTCTATATTAAATATATTTATGCATCTGTTTATATGTAAAACATTATTACAAAGATAATATTTGATTTTGATTTTTGAAAATATGTAAGTAAGAGGGGTGATTTGATTAGCTTCATAAATATAATTTTTTTTTTTTTTCTCTGTAAGTCTCTGTTTTATTTGTATAAAATTTTTAATTAAATTTCATGGTTTTTTAACATTTATATTCATGTTTCACAAAGTAAAACATTCATTTTAAAACAGCATATACCATATTATAACTTAATTGAATACAAAAATTTGTTCAATTAAAATCAAAATTGCTTTAAATAATATCTTTTAAAGGTATTCACATAAATTTTTTTATTTAATAAAAGATTAACCTTTTTTCATTTCCCATCTTTAATTATACCATAAACTTTGGCAGTTTTTCTGTTATTGTTACATTTCTAGTGCAATAGTATATTTTTTTTTTCACAGAATTTGTTAAAAATTTTTCAGCAAACATGCATTTTTAAAATTTTTTCTTTCTTTTTTAGATTAATTTAAGTCATTAATTATATTATATTTAAAATTTAGTCATTTATTTATTAATTATTTTTAGTGAAAGCCCTGCTATCACAGAGAAAAATGTTGATGACATTCTCTTTGATATGTTCAAAGATTCGGATGGAAAAGTTGGAGTTGGGAAATTTCTTACAGTGAGTTGATTTACAAAGTTTATAAACAATTGCTACATGAATATGTAATAATGTGATATAAACTATCTATTATAATATGTAGTAGTTTTTTTTTTTCTCATTACTCAAATGTTATTTGCTATGTTCAAAAATTTGGATTATTTTTATTAAAATACTTATAATAACTAAAAATATTTACAAATTATTAAATTGCAAAATTTGTTAAATAATTAAATTGTAATTTATTTATAACAAATAACATTTAAAGTTGTAATAGCATAAATGTAAATGATTAATTTAAAAGTAACACATATATTTTACTAATTGTAGATGTTTTCAGAATTAATTATTTTGAAGCATTTTTTTTTTTTTTTTTTTGCAACATTATTATTATTAGTATTATTGATTGACAGATTTTTTATTAGAGTTTGAAAAAATAAACGTTTTATGGTTGATTTTGGGGTTTTATTATAATTTTAGTTAAACATCATTAAGTTAGTAAGTTTTTATTTGCACCTTGTATTGCTGCTCCAACTGTTATCAAAATAATTAAAAATTTGTACCTAAAAATAATAAAATTTAAAAGCAAAAGTTAAGAAAATTGGGATAAACAAAAAAAAGTTCTGATCAGTAAACAAATTTATATTCTGCACTATGCAAAGAGAAATAATATAGTTTCTAATGCCAATGGTTTTCATACTATTTGCTGTGAAACAAACCAGAGATACTGATATGTTCTCTGACTCAGCTCAACATATATTTGACAGATAAGAATGAAATATTATCATAAAGGAATAATAAAAGTAATAATAAGATGAAAACTTATTTGATGAATAGAAGCTATAACTATTTTGAATTTCAAACAGTTATACTGTAAATGATAAGTATTTCTTGATTTTAGAAAAAGTAGACATTTTTTAATTGTTTCGCAACATATTTATGTAGGAATAATTATTTATTATTAGTAGTAGTAGGATTATTTATTGTTTAACCACAAATTAAATATTTATAAGTTAACATTAAAAAATGTTAAAGATATAAATAGAGAGAGCATCTTTATACATTAGGTAAAAAATTTTTGAAATAAGAAGTCAACCATTTCATGTAAAATCTTTTACATTCTAATTTTTGATTATTTTGCAATAAGAAATTAAATATTTATTATCTACATTTCTCTATATTATTAATTGAAGTAAAAAAAATTTTGGGAGTTTAAAAAGAAACTCTGACCTTGTAAATATTGAATTTAATTATTGTTATTATGACATTTAATCATAAAAGGGGTTGGAGATACAATAAAACTTTATCTTTTAAAGGAAAGGAAGAAATAAATAAAATAATGCTACTATTGCACTATGCTTAGGTGTTTTGTTCATAACTTATTATTAGTTCTGATAGAAATTTCAAATATATATATATATATATAACTATTCTGCAATTATGTTTAAGATGTGGAATTTAGCATCTAATGGGAAGGAATTTTTCAGTGGAAAATAATTTACAAAATGGTTCAATAAGAATCTCATCACATTCAGTAGTATTTCATTCAAATAATGTTTTGGTAGTATTTAATTTTTTTTTTCCTAATGCAGCTGGCAAATACTTAGGCAGTACAGGCAAATACTCTATCTTTATGCCATAAGCAAGGGCTGTGCCGACGTTACTCATTTAGCACTACCCAGGAGGCACATATAGCTTGAAGATAGGCAACGGATGTGAGTCACACTACCCCCACAATGCTCTACATTCCTGTTAGACAAGAACCTATGGTTTAAAGTGGATTCCGAACCACTACAAACATCCATTTCACCACCAGGACTTATTTATTATAACAACTATTTAAAACAAATTTGACTAATAAATTATGACATATAAAATTATAGCTATAAAATTTGACTTATTTATAATTATACTAAAATTTTTTTTTATTTTCATTAGCGTTCCATATATTTCTTTTAAATAAATGTAATGTTATTAGAATATATTGCATTACCAAAGCTGCAGCCATTAAATATGTGTAAATTTCTCCCACTACCCTACAAAAGAAAACAACATATTTTCTCTCATATGGAGGATGTAAAGGTAAAAAAGTTAGAAAAACACCATTCTTTGAAAATTATCAAATTTAAAAATAACCATATTCGATTTCAGGCTCTTTCTGCCACCGGATTGAGGAAAAGTGATCCACGTCTGAAAGAAATGATCACGAAACTGAGGACCATCCACAAAGAGATGCGAGACATGGGGTCGCCGGATTCCATTACTCTGGATAGAGAGGGCTTTAAAAGGTAAAAGTATTTCCATCCTACTTGAATTATTTAGATTTTCTAATCGATATTTGTAAATTATTAATTATTATTATTAATTTTTATGTTGACATGTTTTTAATGAAAAAATATGTAATATTAATGTATGTTATAACTTTTCATTACAACATATCACTTGTTCAACAGTACAATGTTTTATAGAACTGCTCATTTAATTTTGGTATTTTCATGTTATAGTGTCAACTTGTTGACAAACACCAAATACTAATAAATCTTAAATTTTCTGATCATGTTTAAACCTCCTGCCCTAACAAATTCATCATGACGACTTTGAATATAACCTTAAATAATGAAAATAAAAAACAATCACAAGATATAAAAACAATATATAACTTAAAATTTAAAAATACAAATTTGCTATTTGTTAAGTCACTAAATAATGATTTTTACAGAAAAATATGACAAATTGTTTTGCTTATTTCTTGAGAAAAAAAATTTATACATTATTACTACTTACTTAAGATGTGGGCCTGATTGGCCAAGTAGCTAATACTCGGTACCAAAGATTTCGGGTTCAAGTCCCAGCAGTACCATAAATGTTTGCAGTTGTTTGGAATAGCCGATCTTCAAGCTACATTCCCCTCCTAGGTAGTGCTAAATGAGTAACATCGGTGCAGCTCTTGCTCATGGCATAAAGATTAACTGTCTTTGTATTGCCAGATGCATTAGAACAAAAACAATTTAAGATGTTATTGTAATTTCTTTTTCTTTTTTTCCCCCAGAGTAATAAAAGAAAATATAGTTCTTATAAGTCGAGCTTTTCGCAGCCATTTTGTGATTCAAGACTTTCCTGATTTTGTCAAGTGCATTGAAGATTTTTACTGGAAGTGTAAAGTGAATACAGGTGGAAAGGTAGTTAAACATATCTTGATTGCTACACTCCATGCATTCTTTAGTTTTTGCAGTAATATTAGGTCAGAATTTTTTTTGTGCAATTTATAATGGGTTCTTTTATTTTAAATGCATTAATGTTTTGAATGCATCGATGTAAAAAATTAATTATAAACAGAAATAACTTGTCTTGATATATGCTTTAAAAATATGGCAAGCTATAAAATAAAGTAAATCTATATAAATAAGCAATCTATTTCTTTATATTCCACTATTGTAGAAATCTATCTGTTTTTATTTGATTCAAATAATGTGCATGTACTTATAAAAGAATGATGCAGGTGTTGTGCAAAGAATAATGCAATATTAACTTGGTGGTGTATATCATTTTTCGTTGGTTAAAAAAAAATCTTAAATGGTACCTGATTAAATTTAAAAAATAATAAATGGTCAAACTGATGACACACAAAAAATATTATATGACTTTTAATTACTTTTTGTTGATTAATAATTCAAATGAATTTAAGGATATTAGCATGATAGTTTAAAAGCATTTGGATATATATTGTGCTATGAAATCATATAAATCACCAGAAGAATTTTCTTTAAATATATTGCATTTTTTATATTGATTTGATGTTATAATCTTAATAGCAGCTATAAATGAAAATATTTCTATTTTTCTTTAGACATTAAATTAATAAATTAAAACTGCAAAAATAAATTGAGTTATAATCAAATTCTAAAATAACATGTTGCCTCAATAAATTCACTCTTAATTGGCAGAATAGTTTTAATCAATTTTATTGTCAAAGGAATTGTTATTTTTATAGTACAGCATCAAATCATATACAAATTAAGAAATGTTATCATTGAATATTCTTATTAATTTTAGGAGTATAGTTCTAGCATATGTATATATATATTTTAGCTAATTTTATCAATTTGATTTTGTCATTTTCATTTTTGATGAAGCAGAACTGTTAAAAAGCCAACTTCCCATATTATGAGACTTTAGTGAATATATGTATGAACCTTTTCATTATTAAGCAAATTTTTTAATGTATTTTTTATAATAAATCTTTATTTAATTTTTCTTTTTTTTCTTATGGCTAATTTTCTTTTGTTTCTGTTTAGGAGCAATCTATTAATGGAATATAAATCAATTAGCAAAAAGAACAAATACTTAATACTGTGCTACAACAAATTTTGTACAAAGAATTATTTAAAAAAAATTGTATTCAAATTAGCTTTGCTGCTTAAATTAATTTAAATAATACAATCATTATTGTGTTATTAATGTGTAATATAACTGTTTGCCATTCAGATTTTCATATCTTTTATGTGTTATAATCCTAATAACAGATATTAACGAAAAAACGTAGAATTTTGCAAATATTAAATCAATAAATTAAAGTGGAATTTAAAAAATTCACTCTGAAGTATACTTTAGCCTTAAAGCATCATAATAAAACTCACCCTAAATCATCAAATGTCTGCCTGTCTGCCTCACTCTAAATCATCAAATGTGTTTCTATGATATAGCATCAAAATATGTTAATCAAAAATATTTTATCATGAATATACATTCTTCACAATTTAAGATTTATATTATTTGAATGTGCACAGCTATATTGATTAGCTTGATTATACTGCCATCACTTCGACCAAAATTGATGTTTTATTCCTGCCATTTAGAGGCATCCTTACTGTGTCTGTACTGGATGTCCTTGAATTCCTGCCCAATTTATGTTAGTTCAGTAAAAGGGCTTTTCTCCTACCATTTGCAACCTTATAAGGCAAACATTTGAGCATTTGTTGTAATGTCACACATTAGATATCAATTGAAACCCTTGTGATTGTCGTTTGTAATCCTTCACTGTGTTTGCAAGGTCATTATTACCTCATATTTGGGCCATGAATTCGGGGACATTGTCTTATTAAATATATGATTTTCTGAAAATTTAAATGTCTTGCAGAATGTATTATGTAATTTGATAATAATTAATACTTTATAACAGAAAATTAAACTTCAAATAAAGTTTTAAAATAAATTGTTCTTTATTTGTAGGTTGCCTCTTACATTCCTCAACTTGCAAAATACAATCCTGATTATTGGGGTGTCAGTATTTGTACTGTTGATGGCCAAAGGTAATAATTTTTTTTTTTTGAAATAATAAATATTTCAAAATAATTTATTGTATTAAAATATTATTATTTTGAGAGAAAAACATTTTGCAATTTTATTTCGACTGGCAAGAGATTAATTCCATTTTGAATCATTTAACAAAATTAAATATTATTAAATTGTTAACAATTTAATTTTTATCATAAATTCATGTTTTAATTACTTTTTTAAATGATATTATATTATTTTTTAATATTTTCGTATCATCTGAAATATTTATAAAAATAATATTCAGTTAGTTTATTATTTATTAAAATATTCAATACTTCTTTTATATAACATGCATAGTTACAGAGATAAAAACTACTACTGATTTTTTGTAGTTTCTATAGAAAATAATGAAAATTTTAAAATAATTACACAAAAAAATTAATACTTTTACAGAATTCAAAAGATTATTTTTGTTTGTTACTTTCCCAGCCATAAGCAATTATAAAATTTCCATCAACTTCAAGCAAAATAGCACTAGCTTTCACAAAAACTAAATTTTATGCATATTTTTTAAATAATTGGGCATCAAATGTTATTCAATAATGTGTATAAATATATTGTTGCTACTACATTTTCTATTTATTATCTAAAAGAACTATTAGTGTGTGAAATCTTTAACCAAAGGAGAATATAAAATTTAATGGAAAAAATTTAGTATTGGTACGTAAAAGATTATTGTGATAAATTTTATTTCAAAATAGTGTGCAGCATTATGTATTTCAACATTTATATTTACTTCCTGCATTAAATATAATTTGTAATAAATAACTTCAGTAGACATATTAATATCTGGAATGATCTCTAAATTAATTTTAGTTTAATAAAAATTTTTGAATTTTTTTAAAAATAAATTTTTACATCTACTAATATTACTATTGATGACCAGTTACATTAGCATGCATTTTCTACTTTGCTTCTTATCTAAAATATTATTGAAAAGTGTCATTTGAGGTTAGCATCTCTGTAATTATGATTTATATTTACTCTTTAACCTTTTTTTCGTTAGTATATTTCAATACGATTCATCATTATACAAGGTGATTATAATTAAAGTCCCACTTTCAAAATGCTGTAAAAAAAAGAAACACTCGTCACAATGAGTTCAAATTTGAACGGAAGATACTCAAAGAAGGGGGAAACAGTGTGGCATCCAAAAAAAGATCCAAAGTGTATTAATAGATGGCGCTGTAAGCAGCATTAAGAAAGTGAATTCGGCTCGATTTTTTTTTTTTTTTTTTTTTAACGGAAAAATGTCTTCCAAGTCATTCAACAGATGTGATCCTGTGAGTGGAAAGCCCATACACCATGGAGAAGTCATACCCAATTGGCAGTGAAAAATCGGTGGAACTTTTTTTTTAATGCCATACCGTTTCTCCTTTCAAGTATCTTCAGTTCAAATTTGAATTCATTGTGACGAGTATTTCTTTTTTAACAGCATTTTGAAAGTGGGACTTTATCTCACTTTATCATAATCACCCTGTATATCAGTAGGATGTATAAATCTACATCTGCTTCATTGTTAAATAGTATTCCATAGTTCAGGTTATTGCATGGTTAATTTATAGATTTAGTTATCTTAAGTGATTTTGTAAAATGAATGCTGCTGTTTTGTTGCAGGTGCTCCATTGGGGACACCGAGATCCCCTTCACTATCCAATCCTCTGGGAAACCAATGAACTATGCAATTGCACTATCAGAACTTGGATCAGACATAGTCCACCAGTATGTGGGTCAGGAGCCCAGTGGGCGCATGTTTAATGAGCTTGTCTTAGATTACAATAGTAATTATCGATCATTTCTTAATGCAAAATTACAAAAATGTTTTCAAAGAAGTTAATTTTAAAGTTTTTCAGTTGGCAAGTAACTTAAAATTAATATTTTCTTATGTTGTTTATCAAATTTAAATGCCTTTGTACTTTGACAAGTGTAGGAATTAATCATTGGTGTTATTGTACCTTCATTTCCAAATTATAACAAAAAAGAATATCTTGTATTTGCAATTAAATATTGATGTCATTATTTTTATTTTTTATTTTAGAAAAACCTCACAATCCAATGGTGAATGCAGGTGCTATAGTTGTGTGTTCTCTTTTATTATATATCATTGAGGTGAGTAATATATATATATAGTTAAAGAATATTATTTGTTGTATTCCTTTTGTAATAATTAAGCACAAAATGATAAATCCTTAATTATATAATATTTCTTATAGTGTTCTTCATTTTGGATTTCTTAATATTCATGTTTGGAAAAGTTTGTTCATAGATACAAAATTAGCACAGATAAGCTTATATATTCTGATTTATTATTTAGTAGCAAATTATAATTATTTTTATTCACTAAGTAACAAAAGTTAGATTTAAGATTAAATTGTATGTAGATTTTATTGTTATACATATTGATGAGGTAAATCAACATTGATATGGAAAATTTTTCTGGCCAAATGGTAAGAAGTTAGATTAATAAATTTTGCAACTATTTTTTTTTTTTTTTTTTTTTTTTTAATGTTTATTTAAGGAAATTTTCTTTATAAATGATAACAAATTATCAGTATTTTCAAATTATCTCAATATTTGTATTGAACTTGCAAATATTTTTAAACGAAAATCTTACATTTCTAAACACAGTAAACAATGTTTTTATTTAATTATAAATTAGTATTAGTGTTTTAAAAATGATTTTTTCTTTATTATTATTTTTTCTTTCCTTATTTTTATGTTAGATAAGTTATTTTTTCATCTTATTATTTATATATTTTTTTTCAAAAAATTTCGAATTCAATTGAATTTTAAATTTTATTTTAGCCAGAGATGAGAGTATCTGAGAAATTTGATTGGGTAAGTTAGTATTTCAACATTTTTAAATGAATATATCTTAAAGGAATTTGTGTATATCATTAAAATGTTTATCTGACGAATGGTATATTATGATGCATATTTAAATTGTTTTGTTAAATATTGGTCATTTACGTTAAAAATAATGTGTACAAAATGTTATTTACGTTACAAAATGTTATTAACATAATGTGTACATTATGTTATTGTTCATTTTGTTAATTACAAAAATTAATTTTTTTTAAAAATAATTTAATGATTGCAAAAACCATGAGAATTTAATAAATTTTTTGTTGAATAAGTTTTGACAATAGATGTGAAAAGAATTATCAACTATATTTTTAAACAATTTGCATTTATTTAATTCAAATAATAATAAGACAAGATTCCTGCTGTTTTAAATTAATCAATTATGCATACATTAGCTTAAATTATCTTTCAGTTTATTGATATGCTTTTCAAAATATTTGATAATGCGAACTAAGTACAAAATTAATATTTATATTTTTATTGTTAGGAAAAGAAATGAAAGTTTAATGCATAGCTACATAGACTAATCTGTTTTTGTATAAAGATCTATTGTTACTTTGCAGTACAATTTTCTTTTTTTCATTTGCATTAGAATCAATCCATTTTTTGCATGTAAGTTTATCTGTTCCATTAATTCTTACTCTGCTCTATATTAATTCTATCATTATATTTTGAATATTTGCATGACTATAATATATAATTATTAAAAGCATGTGAATAAAAAAAAAATTCAACAATTTTTTACTTCTCCCAAAATCAAAAATCTGAAATTTTGTGAATATTTTTTTCCCATAAAACTATTATGTATTATTTTTACCATTATAGTGAAAAAGTAAATAATTTTTATTTTTCACTGAATATGAGTTGAATCAAATTTGTATCCATTGATTTAAACATTTGTCACAAACCAAAACCATGTATTGTTTGTAAAACAGTATGCTTTATAAAAATTATAATAATTTTAATCCTGAAACATCAAACATTAGTCAAACAAACAGTAAAAAATCATTAAAACACCCATAAAAATAATTACAAATTCAGTAATACTGAGTTTCATTGCATGAAAGCAGAAATTCAACTATTTGTTTATAATTATTGTAAAGTATTTTATTTACAAGTTTCTTTTTGTTATCTGCATTATTATTTATATTTTTTGACAATTTTTAGTATATTGTTCATTGTGCATTTTGCATATTTTCGCAAAAAAAACAACATTTTTTTCACAGTAAATTACATTAGTTTAACAATAAAGAAATATAAAAACTTCTATTTACATATTTGGTAGAAATATTTATAACATTGTTATAAACTGGTTGTTTTGATTAGTTGGAAAAACAATGTCAAACATATATAAATCAATTGCAAATATAGCTTTAATTTTTACTTCTACTTAATTAAAAAAAATAGGCATATGTGGCATATAAGCAAAATAGACAACTATTAAAAGTATGAAAAATGCTCAGAGGAAAAAAAAATCAAATTTCATCAAATTTCTGAATACAATATTTTTATAGTAGTTATAAACAAATAGTTGAGTTTCTGTTTTCATGTAGTGAATTCAGTATTATTGAATTTGTAATTAATTATAAGATAAACCATATTTATTTTTCCAAACTTTTTTTTAAGACATGAGTTTAGCAAAAATAATGCAAACCATTGAATCCACTACTTGTATTGAACAGTATAAACGTTTAAAATTTTTTTAAATCTTTCACCAAATATATTATAAATTGATAGTGATATTTTTTTCAAACTTTTTGCTTTTTTCTAATATAGTATTACTGCTTATTTTGCATATTAAAAAAAATAATAATTATAACTGTAGATAGTAATAAAAGGTACTGATTATTTAAAATAGATTAAATTTTATTTATGTTTGCAAACAAATTTTATTTTTAACAATAAGAAAATTTTTATAATAAAGCAAGTAAAAAAAAAAAAAAAAAAAAAAAAATTGCAAATGTAAAGACTACCTGTTGAATAAAAATAAGCAATAATTAACTTATGAATGAGAAATTTTTAACATTTTCTTTAGGAACAATTTAAAAAATTCAATTAAAGCTTTTTATTTAAAAAAAAAAGTATCTTCCATCATTATAATTATAAAATTATTGGAATCTGTATCCTTATTATCACATTGACTCTTTGATCTTACTTTGTCATGTATGTATTGAAAACTTAATGTGTGTGTAATTTTCTCCTCTTTTCTTTGCTGTCTCTGTCTCTCAGATTTGTCAGTATTACAAGGCAATGGCTGGAGGAGAATATCTCGGCTTCAACAATGCCACGTATGACTTTCTTCTCTCCTTTATTCTTCTAATCTATTTCCTTTCATGCTAAGCCTGGGTATTTAATTGACTTTGAAAAGCATCAATATTTACATAATTTATGAAATTCAATTTCTATTTTCTGAACATTTAATGTATTATATAATTTACAAAAATAACACCTATTGCTGTGTAAATTGAATCAGAAAAATAGATACAAGAATATCAAATGTATTTTTTATTCATATGTTTCACGACATTTTTACATTTTCATATTATGATATATGTATTTTAATCTCAATAGCAATCCATATATCACTGCAGTTAAATATATGTTCTTAGCTTATAAAATAAAGCTGCATCAAAGAGAGGGGGAAAAAAATATTTGTTTGCTGAGGGAGCTAGTGTATGAGTAATTTATGAAATATTCTTGATCTTTGCTTTGTTGTTCTGATTTAGTTAGGCTTTTGTCTCATCACATTAAGTAAACTATGAAATGATAAACATATATCTGTTTGTTTTTCTGATGGAAGATCTGCATTAGAATTAGCGTTGTATTTGTGAATTATTTTTAAAAAGTTTTTTGAAATGGATATTGAATATCAAAAGCTATACATATATTGATGCTTAATGTTATTGCATCATTCATGTCTGTATACCGAACAAAAGTTGTAAACATTTTTAAAAAGTGTGGGATGAAATAATGTGGTTTGATGAAAGTAAATAAACTGTTATAATATTTGTATTAAGACTTCAAACGATAATGTTTTAAATATGTTGATCAGAGCTGTCCAACCTGCTGACTACCAGTACCTTAACATAAAACTATAATTTTTCTTAAACCATTGATATTTTTATGTGTTCAATAAATTTATTTCTAAAACTTTAAATACATAACATTTTAAATGATTCAGACAACTAGTTTTTTTTTATTGAACTGCAAATTGCATTTTCTATTTTTATTTTCTGAAATAATTCCTATTTCAGTTATCAAAAGTTTTTCACTTGGATTTAAAAAATTCATCTTGAGAGATCAAAAGGTATAGTGCATCTTTTTTCTGAACAACAGTTTTGCAATATTGCATCAAAAGTGCTTGTGGAGTTCTTTTTCATTCAAGTACTGCTCAAAAACAAAACACAAAATACTAAAAAGGTGGATAGCTCTGATATAAATAATTATCTTTTTAAAATGTAGTTTCTTGAAAGCTATTTACTGATTTATTTTTAATAGTTTTTCTTTTTAAGTAATTTCTTGTTTTCTGAAAGCATTAAAATTTTTTATTTAATTAACAGTTAACATGTAATATTTTAGCTGCTAATGATCATTCCAATGATTTTGTAAATAAAAATATGAAAGTTTTTTTTCTAATATGTACAGTGTGAATATAATAAATTATTTTAATCCTGACAACATATTATCATGCAGGTGAGGTGTTTTTGAAATTTTTTCATGGAAAAGCCTAACCTTCACGATTGTGCTGGTGTCCCCCCCCCATACCTGGGGGGGGGGATAGATTAGTTTTTTAGTGTCATTGGAGTTAATATTTACTAAACACTAAAAAAAAAAGTAAAACTTAAATATAAAAACATTTCAAGGTCTTAAAGGGTTAAAGAAAAATGCAAATGCAGGTTTTTTATATATACAGGTTATATTACAGCTGGTAACTAATAGTAACTTTTATTTAATAAAGTGTTTAGCTTAGTTTCATGTTATAAGGAATATTGAATACAAAATGTACTTTTTTAAATTTCATGAAATACAGAAAAAAACCCATTAAATTTTAATAGAAATCATGAAGAAATACTAAGCAGTTCTTTTACAAAATTTTCACCATTTGAAACTACTGTAACTTTTTTTTAATTTTAATTTTGTTTTTAATAATTTTTTATAATATGCATATATTTTCATTTTGCGAGAGTTTTATATTTAAACAAAATTTATATATTTAAAATATCATTACATGATGCTTAATTTTGATTGTTAACTGTGTATTACTGAAAAGTGTGTTGTTCTAGCTAAGAATTTGTTTTATCTCCATAGTTTCCTCTCTGAGCGAGAAGCAGCTGACCGCAACTACGCTATAGGATTTTACATGAAGGAAAACAAATGCTATCCTGAAAAAGCCATTCTCAAAGATATCATGGATTTCTACTTTCAGGTGAGATCCTTTTACTTCAAGTTACTTTTTATCTATATATACTTTATGGCAAAAGCAATACACAGTTTAAATCAAGTTTTTTAACAGTTTTGCCATAACTGCAGATATAAATTTCCATTTTTGTACTATACAACTGAGCAGGTATAAATAGGTTGTATTATGCTTTTAATCGGTGTATTTAAATTTTTTGATGCAATTTTAGTTAATGCAAATTCTTACTTTTTAAAATTTTAATTATATGTATAAACTTTTGTCAATTGTCTGGAAATGCAATACAATGTTCTAATGAAAATGAGGGTGATTTAAATATTGAAGACAAACAACCATTGAGGGAAGATTATAGTTACTGTAGGAAAAAAAAATGTTTTGTGTTAAGAAATATTAGTTATATGAGGAATTATATGAAAACAGACCACTGAAACCACAAATCATAAGGAATTTTTCTAATTGTCTATATCAAAAGTAGTATGCAATATGAAAAATGTAAATAAAAATAAAAATAATATTATATAATTTTTAAATAAAGTAATTTTTACTAATATATATATATATATATATATATATATAAATAAACTTCTATTTGTGTAGCACCATCACAATTTTCTTTGATAATAGAAAGTTTGTAATTGTTTGAGTCATAATTTAAATATATAAGTTGTAAATTAAGCCATTGTTCACATTATTTATTATTATTCATATTAATATATTAAAAACTTTCTTTTTCATTTATTTTTTTAAATTGCTCTAAAAATCAAAATATTCATGAATATACTATTGTGCCCTATTGACTGCATTATTATAAAAATGAAAGAAAAAAAAATATATATCCCTCAAATTAAAAGCATCATTAATTCAACTTTTTTATCATTTAAAGTAATGATATTTTATCATTTAAAAAATTACAATAACTTAAATCATTGTTTGAAATATTTCATTATCATTATTTTAATATCATATTACTGAATAGGATTAAAAGCAATTCAAAGTCCATCACATACTTTCTAAAGGAAATTTATAAATTCTTAAATCTACAAAATAGATAGCAACTTTGGCAGTAGCTCTTATGAAGGCATGTTTCTGAAAGATTTTCTGTAATGATATTCAGAGCTGATTATGTTAATATAATTAAAATAGCACAATACTCATAAAATATTGATGAGTGATTGAAAATGTCATATTCAATTGTTTTGTAGTCTCATAATTATGAAATTAATTTTGTTGTTTTTGAATACTGAGCTTCTAAGATCTCGAGTCTTTAAGGCCTAAGCACAAAGCATAAGAGTTGTAGCTTTTTAGTCCTAAGCACAAAAGCTGTTGCTTTTATACCAAATACATTTGAATTATTTTCACCAATTCCATGCACTAATCAAAAAGTCAAAACTTAAGCAACAATGGTTTTTTTATTTGTTTACTTATTTTCTGTGACTGCAAGAAATCACTTGAAAGATAAAATTCAGAATATATAGATTTTTTGTTTTATACATAAAAGATGAAAAAAGTATAAATAAACAAAAATCAATAGAATGTATACAATAAGGCATCCAACAGCAACAAAAAAAAGGCTTTATTGAAAGAGTAGTGTTAGTGCAGATGTTTTTCTAGCCAAATAGAGAATAATGCCCTTCAGTGAAGAATATAATCTTTCTTAATTACAATGAGCGCTTGGCACTATGTCTACACATTCAGCAAATTATTAAATAGTTGTTGAGGTAAAATTGCCCATTTCTTAGTGAACATCTGTTTTAGTCATTCATTCTTCACTTTCTAGAGGCACCTCAGCAGCATAAGTTCAATGTGGCTTTGCATTATCATCTGCTATACCAATGGATACATACATGTCTTTTGGTAGATACACCTACAACTACCAGAGCAGATGCATATGGGGAGGATCACTTGTTGCAATTTCCCATAACAGCGTTTTTGTTGAAAATTGGGAGCAGAATCCTTCCTTCATCATAATGCCTTCCCAGATGAGCAAACCAGAACCACTGTAATGATCTCTTTTAAAATGTTGTTTTTGGAATAAAACCATGTCCCTATCTTTATATGAACTGGCTTCGAGAATAGCTTGTTACATGGAAATGGTTCTTTATCTGGAAACAAAACAGGATTTCCATCTTTGTATTCTAAATGGTGCAACTGTATTGGGATGCAATGTCCAGAATGACAGACGAAAAGGCTACTTTTATGAAGCTGCCTGGTCTTAATAATGCAAATTTTCACAAATATGATAAATGTGAATAATTTCTTATAAAACAATATGTGAAGATAATCATCCTTTTTTTGTACATTTGATAAGAAGGTATAAAGCCCTAGGTACAAGAATAGTATTTTAAGCACAATTATCTTTACTAAATCTTTTATTAAGCCAACCCATTCTTCTTTATTGTTTTCAATTATCCTTATATAGTCTAAAGCATGATTAATTTTAAGTATGCATTTTAACTTATGAGTTATTAAAACATTTTTCATTGTTTGCAGCTATGCTCCCTGGAGGTAAATTGTGAGACAGTGGGTGTGATGGCTGCCACTCTGGCCAATGGTGGCATCTGCCCCATCACGGGACAGCAGGTCATTGACACACACTCTGTACGAGATGTCCTCTCGCTCATGCACTCTTGTGGCATGTATGATTACTCTGGACAATTTGCTTTTAAGGTGAGTTTCAGCATTCTAGCAATTCTTTGAAATTTTTGCAATAATCGGAAAATTTGTGTAAAAATAATTTTTTATAAAAAAAATTCCTAAAAGTATTTTTCCAGTGTCTCCTGCAATTTTTTTCTCTTTTTCTAGTCTTCCAACTTATTCGTGAACATGTCCTGGTAATCCTAACATCAAATATGGTTTCTTTTTTCTCCTCTTCAAATGCAGCGGCCTGGTGGCCAAGTGGCTAGAACTCTGGCCTTTGGTATCCCAGGCTTCACGTTCGAATTCTGGCGGTGGCATGGATGTTTGTTGGTGGTTCGGAATCCAAGTTAAACGTAGGTCCCGGTCTGTTTAGTCCAAAGTGTGCACAAGATGACCATAGAGCGACAAACCAAACCTCTTTGAATGCTATGCATACTTACCTGTCCACCATATTCAGACTGCAAATGGCAATATTTTTACTTATTTTTGTTACTATTGGTCACAATTATAGTAATTTTTATTTTATATATTCATAGTTTAATTTTTGTATTCTTAGAAAGCTCCATTGATATACTGTTATTCAATTTATCTCTGTTATGAAGAGTATGAAATAGTCTGGAATTTGTTATACATGGTAGAAAAGTTGTAGTGTCTGGAGTAAACTGTGATTTTTTTTTTAGGTGGGACTTCCTGCCAAATCTGGTGTGGCTGGTACTACCATGGTTGTGGTGCCAAATGTTATGGGCATTTGCTTGTGGTCCCCACCTTTGGATATCTATGGAAATTCTGTACGAGGTGTACAGTTTTGTGAGGTGAGTAGCAATCGAAAGACATTTAAACAGTTTACTGAAACAAAAAAATATGCACATAAATCTTCTTAAATTTTGAGCTACAAAATGTTAATTATAAAATAATTACCTTCAAAATAATAACAAACTCATTTTACATAATGTAATAAAAAAATCTAATTCATAACATGCAATTAAAATAGCAAATTTATAAACTTTTTTTTTTAAAAACCTATATAAACATTTTTCCTGTTTCTACCAACACTCATGGATGTAAGGTTATAATAGTGTTGCGTAAAAATGTGTCACACAAAGTGTATAATCCAATTAAAAATAAGCCATAAGATTACATTTTATTAAAATTTAATATTGTTAAAATATTAGTAATATTTTACAGCATATAGTGACATCAGTTTAAATATTCTCAGTCATTACAATATTTGGAACTTTTATTGTATTCTTAAGATATAAATTATTTATTGAAATAAGCCAATAAATACTTAATAATAAATAAGAAAATACTGATAAAGAAAAATCTGGAGAAATTACTTATGGATTGATTATTCATCTAAATTATCTGTGAGATATTCTAAATTGAAAGATAATTTTGTATTACTTGAATGTACTATGAATGTATATAGTTAGCTCCTCCAAATGTACATGTCTTCTTTTTTCTTTATCAGCTTATTTTCACTGAATAAATTTTAAAATTTCAATCAACTAGTAACTAAGGTTAGAGAGGGCAAGTACTTGGATATCAAACTTATTAACAAACTATATATGCATATTCAAAATGATATATATACATATAAAACACTTTAGTTGCAGTTGAAATTTATATAGCATTATTAATTCCAAAAGCAAACTCTCTTTCTCTTTAAAACTAATGCCTGGGGCATCTTACTATATGCCTCTTTAATCTAGAAAGCTTCTAAGACCAAACTGAAGAGATTACAAAATTATCAAGTTGCTTACATTATTAATGTCACCTATTTTTTTTAAATCAAATTCTTTCATTAGGAAATATAAATTGGAATCAATTCTTGAATGTACTAAAAAGAATTTCTCAATATGTTTTCAAAATTTCTGAAGCATGTAATAATTTATTAGAATATTGTTTCACTATTATAAGCTCTCATAAAAATCCAAGAACCATGTTAGGTCACTTAATCAACAGTTTCCCATGAATGATAACTTAACTAAAACATCATTTTCAACTTCTCAATTACATCATCCTAATTTACATCCATTCATAGAAGTCCTACCTTTTAGAACACCGTTTAACTTTTGGCTTTTCTACTAACTTTCCTTCTTTACGTCACATTCCCCTGCACTGTAAAAAGTTTCAAATTGTTTTCATTTTCTTAAGTAATACTTTTATATATTAATTACCATAATTTTGCCTTTATTTATTGGCCACCTGGTTTATCAGAATTTTTGACTTTTCTTTACATGTAATATATTAAAAATTTGTATAATTAAGTAGGTTTTTCAAATTAATCATGTGACAAAAAGTAAGCATATTCTCATCCCAGTGTACACCATAAGCTATACAGTCTTTACCATGTAAGAATTTATAATAGTGTCGTGCTAACTCTTCTTGGTTTTATTATATTTATATGACATAAGGTTCATAGTATAGTTATAGTCATAAACATTGATTTATTTAAAAATTATAATAAAAATATATAAACTTTACCATGAAATATCTTACAGGAACTTGTACGTGTGTTCAACTTCCACCACTATGATAATCTGCGCCACACGACGCAAAAGCGTGATCCACGTAGACAAAAGTATGAGACAAAGGGACTCAAGATCGTGGGACTGCTTTTCAGTGCTGCTAGTGGGGATGTCACTGCTATGAGAAGGTAAGTTGCGCCCTTGCTAATTGTAATGCAAATTTTTTCTTTAGGAAAGCTAGTGTAAATTTGAAGATTGGATGTCAAGGTGAATATGAATAAGATTTCTTGTAATGAAAAGGGTTGTTCTGTAGCAATGACAATTTCTCAATTGTAGTCGTCAACAAAATATTTGCAAGTCCAAATTTGTCACTTGCTTTATCAAATATTGAACTGAATTTCTTTCAGCAAAACAAAAGTTTATTCAAAATTAAGCAAAAGTTAAATATTGAATTGATTTTGCTTTGATAAGTGCAGATGAATTTAGGATTGAACTTTTGGAGGCCATTCAAATCAATGTAGTCAAATTCAAATTGTCTTTTATCAAAATTGTCTTTTGTCAAAAATCTGTCTTTTATAAAAAATATAGAATAAATGTTGTTTTGTAAATTTTAAAATAGCCTATCTACTTGTGATATTTTAAGTCTCTTTACTCCAACCACATAAATACGACTATTTCTACTTTTTCTTATGGGTGCACAGAAGATCTACCTCCCCATGGTGCACCTGGTAACACTTTTTAGCGGCTCAAAGATCTGCAACTTGGCATTATTGTTAGATTAATGAACTCTGTTTCAGTATGTTTTGTTGTGGTTGTATGTTTTATGTTTTTTTTTTCTTTGTTGTTCTTTTTTTGCTGCAACTGTCCATAATCTGCCATTAGAAATAAAAAAAATAATAAAAACTTTTTCTTCTAGACATTACCTTTCGGGGATGGACATGGGTCAGAGTGATTATGATGGGCGCACTGCTCTGCACTTGGCAGCTGCGGAGGGACATCTTGAGTGTGTCGAGTTCCTACTCAAAGTGTGCGGGGTTGACTACAAGCCTCAGGATAGGTAAGATTGTCTTATAAATTATCAAAATTTTGAATGACTTACAGCAACAATTACTTATATTTTACTTGTTTGTTTTGTTGATTTTAAATTTGTAGTTATTTTAGTTGCAAATTTGTTTATTATAAGGGTGCTTAAAGGTGTAATGTAAATTCTTGTGTTATATGTCCTGATTAATGCTAAATGATCTGCACTGATTGTAAAACATTTGCAACTATTTCCCCATCTATCTTTTACTTAATCTCATTATTGTAAATTATAGCATTTGTTTTCATATATTCTAATCTTTGAATCGAATACAGTCTGAAAACTTTTTATATAATTGTGTCTCTTTATATGCTGGATAATCATGAATAGTATTCCAATCTATGCATATTTATATGTCTTATCCTATCAAAATTGACTTATTCTCAGTATTGGTAATTATTTACAAGTTAAACAACTCATGAAGATAGAAATGTTAAGTAAAGCCATTAAAAGTTTGTCTTATGAACAAATTATCAAATACCTTTGCAACCTACTTGATACAAAAACATTCTCTTGAGATTGCATAGATTCCGAAAATTTAAGCAAAAGAGAAATAGTGATTTGTTAAAAAAGAACTTTTTATATGTATTTGAAAAGTTAGATTATAAAGAATAACAAAGCTAGGTTACCATAGTTAATTGGATTTGTTTATTCTCAAATTTAAAAATATAATGAAACACTTGAATACATACCAAAGTAAACAGTGATATGAAAATTGAGTAAAAGCTGTTCTTCAAAGGTTCAATATATATATATATATATTTATATATATATAACTGCTTTTATGCTTTTATTCTGTATGGTTATAACTTGATTTGTAAAGTTAATTGTTTCTAATTCTAGTGTGTATCTTGGGAATTATATTACGACATCCGAAAAGTAAATTAATTAATTCATAAGTTGTCATCATAGGTAAATTTGTCAGTTTATTAACAGATCTTAATAATAAAAATGAACTTTCATTTATCAAAAAGAGCTGAACACTGTTCATTGAAGTACTATTCACTCAGATTTTGCAATACTTTTTTTAACTGTATTACAATTCCTTGCAATATTCTGCTTTCTTGATGATTGTATTTGAAAGGGATCAGATAAACCGTAGTTTTTGCAACTATTAACTTGTTTAACTTTTTTTTGTGGGTTTTTCCCCCTTGAAAATATCTTCTGTAAAAAAATTTTCTATTTTACTCCATTTAAAAAAATAATTTCCAAACTTTTAAAATGACAGTTCTATAGATTATGAAGGATTTAAATATAAAAACAAAAACACAATCGAAATGTCTTGTAGAATAAGATGCGATAAATAAAGAAAAGTGAATCTGAAAGAATAATTTTTTTATAAGTGAACAACTAGTAATTATGACAACAGTTCAACTAATGCATAGGTTTGTTTTACAATAGATGGGGCCACACTCCCCTGGATGAAGCACATGCCTTTGGACATTCCGATGTGGCTGAGATCTTGGAGAAGTGGGATTCATTGAGGGACGATTTCAAGGAGGAGAAGCCCCCTCATCCTCGCAAGCCCAGCCCTATCGACAAGAAAGTATTCGAATAGAACCCCTGTTTTTGCACAAATCGTTCTCTAGATTGTGTGAGTGCAATTTGAAAAAAGAATCGGAGGAGTTTAGTTTTCAGTAATTAAGCATAGATTCATGTGTGATTTGAACGTCATTGTAACAGTAGGTTGGTGTTTTAAAATTGTACACTTAGACTGATATTTTTTATGTTTTTGTTTGTCTATTTCAGATGGCAACTTTATCACAACTGCCACCATCTTATACTACTACCCTGACACCATTCACTCTTTTAATTTTAACTGTTATAACTAAAATATTTTTGGGTACTTTCATTAGGCATAACTTTTAGTTTCGATTTTTAGAAATACACAATATCTCACCTAACTGTAAATGCAGACAAGTGAAAAATATTTAAATGCTGCTATTATTATAAGCCTCATTGAATTTCTCGTGTATCATTGATTTGTGCTTATTCAACAACAATGCCATGTCAAAAACTGCTGCAGTTTGATTTTTCGGGATTGTTGAATGTTAAATATAAACATTAAAACTTTTCTGTAAATGTATGCAATTTTCAATTTCAGACTTATGTTGAATCTTCTATAAACAAGTGTTGAGTTTTTCAAGGATATTTCATTATATGGATGAAATAATTTAAAAATGTATTTCACATCTGTATAGTACAATGAAGCAATTTATTTCATAATACATATAATTCTTCATCTATGATCATTATGAATAGATTGCGACTAAAAGTGAGCACTGTAGAATGCAATACAAAGAAATATTTGGTAATATGCTCAAAGTTAAATTTCAATGAGCATTTTGAGTTCTGAGTCGATACGTTTTTATAGAAATAAACCTTTTTTTAATATAATAGTCATTATGAAACTATGCATGTTTTTTAAACATTTAAACTTGATAATGAAAGAATCTAAAAAAAAAAAAAACCCAAGGGAAGGTTTTGTCTGCCATATGAAACATCAAGTGAGAAGTTGCCATCTGATGAAGACCATAATAACATTTTCAGGCCTTGTGAATGGGAATTTTAATTTTTAATAAAATTCTTTAAGTTAAATCCTTAGTATTTTGTTCTCGGGAAACAACTGAAAAATTTTACATTATTAATAATCTTTATTTTTATCTTTATAAACTTTACTTGATATATTAAAAACAATTTTTTTGTATATAATATAAAATATTTTTCTAATTTAAAAAAAAAATACATGAAAAGTAAAATATCTAAAGTTGAAAATTACGGATTTTTATTGCATTTTGTATTTGATTCATTTAAAAACGTAGAAATTATTTTACTTATAGTGCTATATTTTTTTAGATCAAGAAATTCATAGTTTTTATCAGGTGTCGATTTGTTCCTTTGGGATCCATCAGTTTTTAAAAGATATTTTTATTCGAAATATGCAGAAGATCATTCAGATCAATTGTATGTTTCTATTTCCTCACTTTTTTTCATATGATAAAATATAATATCAGTATTATATTATTTAATGTATAACTATTATTTATTTAAATAGTATTATATATATATATATATATATATATGTATTGTTATTTTCAAATCCGACTTGCCAAACAGTTGTTCATCAGAAATTTTTCTATTATTATTTTACTGTATACTTTGCTGTATACAGTTCCTTTGCCACAAAAAGGTTCTTTTTTGGTGCTATATGAATGTTCCAAATTATAATTGATATATTAAAAAAAAGAAAGAGATTAAAACATAACATCCATTAATATTATTATATATATAGAAAACTGTTTACAGTATGAAACTTTTTTAACTATACCGAAGTGTTCATTTGTATGTTTTTTTGTGAATTCTTTCTTAACTGTGATAGAAGTTATTAAGTCTAAGAAGTTATTGTTAGTCTTTTTTAATGTACATTATTAACATGCTATAATTAAGTACTACTTGGCCTGAAAATGTGTACCATAACCTTGAATAAAAAGTGTATTAATGAATTTTGTTTTGTTTTCGGATACAAATATGGTTTTCAGTAAAATTGCTGTGATTAAAATACAGCCAAGAGTTATTAAAAATCATATTTTCAAATAACATATATATTTTTCATTGAACATATCAGCATAATTCAGATCTATTTAAAAAGGGCTACTTATACAAATCTGCTTTTCTTTATTTTGTTTCTGTTATATATTAATATTTTAATTGAATTTTTTTTATCATATGTGATATGTTTAATTAATAACCAAGTCATTTTATAATTATATCTTATATATACATGTAAAATACCAAACTGTATTTTTTATATTGTTTTCCTCTCAGGTAATAATATACAATATATGTTATTTGTATATTTATTTTTATAAGAATCAAAAATATACATTATAAATTCAAAGAGTTCATCCAATGAATTAATTCATTATTTTCATTTTTGTCTATAGTTAATTTATTGTATCATATCAGTAAACAAACTATGCTAATTTGTTATTCCTTGTGCTTAATATAAATATTACTTTGATGTATTGTTGATTACAATATGGATGCATTCGTATTGTTTTTCGTACAATGAATATTGCAGTTTTTCGTATTTCAATATGCAGTACGATGCATTCGTATGCATTGTATTGCATATTCGTATTGTATTTTTGTAGTAAATATAAATACATGAAATTTAAATGAATCTCAATAACTAATTACAAAAATAATTTTCTTCGTATTACTGTTCGTTAATTCAACAATGAACTTTGAAATAAATGCATTGCGCATTTATAGAATAGCATAGTTAAGAATAATGGATAAGATATTTTTTACCATTTTATTCATTGCATAATAAAATGGTAAGTGAAATATTTATCCATGTAATATCTGTTTGTCAGATGGAAAAAAAAATTCCATTGCAATTAGTTTCGGTTTTATAAAGGTTGAAAAAATTCTTTCATTCTTTCCATTCTTTTAAATTGTGGAGTTATAATAAAAAAATTAAATTTCTAGTAGCTAATTTTTATTTCAGTACTCATGATATTTTGCTTATTTATTTCTAATTCTTCACTTTTATTTAGTATTGTTGCTCAATATGAAATGAACCATAGATGTAATTTTAGAATTATATTTCTTATCTTGCTATAAAAAAATTTTGTTTCACTCCATCTTGTGAAATATTTGAATGTAGTGCTTGTATTTCTTAGCATAATTTTTAATGGGATTGTTTAATTCTGCAGACAATAGTAAAAAAAAAAAAATGTGTATGTAGCAGTTTCTTAATGTTATTGAAATGAGTATGCAATTGCAAAACTTATTCTAGAGTAAACATTTTTGTAGTGAAAAAAATATAATAACAAAATCCATGTATTTTTTAATCTCAATCCTTTAATTTTAAACTGTAAAATACTGAAATGTTTCATTTATATTTTAAAGTATGTGAATATAAAATAAATTTTTTATTTTAAATGTTCGCCCATTTATGCTGTAGGAATCAAAATATGAAATTATAATATAAATGAAAAAAGAAAAAAAAACATGTATTATTCGCAACAATAAAAGGTTTCGATTTATTTTAAAAAATTTTATAGCATTTGCCTTTATTGTTGTTTAAATTAGGAGGGAATATATTAATAATTTATTTAAACCGAATTACTATTACATTATAAAAAACATCATCAAAGATTACCAACTAAAATCATTTTTAGTGATTTTGTTGCTTGGATAATCAGATATAAATATTTTTGTATGATAATAATATTAAACATGTTTTTAAAGCATTTATTGAAAAAAACAAGAAAAATTTTTAGTGCATCCATTTAAATCATTGAATTGTGTGCATTGCAATATTATTTTGTGAATTATTATTTCCAATGTGTAGTACGTAGCTTAATTGGGATTATTTTTTCCCCTTGTCTTAGGATGTGTGAGTCTGTGATATTCTTTTCAGTTGAAAACACTGTATCTCTTTATCTAGTCACAAAATGGTTATTTTTATTTTCCTTGTTGTTTCATTGTGCTAATAAAAATTATATATCTCTATATTGATGTTTTTTTCTTTGTATTTACTAATAATTTTTATATTATAATTTTCTGTGCTTAATATTTGACAATTAATTAAAAAAAAAAGCAACATATGTTGCAGGAAAGTCACAACAAAATATAAATTAAAGGAACATGTTACACTTTCATAATCTTTTTGTTAGACAGAAATGGTTTCTTGAGGAGAGTTAGGACGTTTGTTTCTATTGTACAATTGCATGCAATTTTTTTAATGTTATTTCATTTTCCAGTGTCTTTGCAACATAATTAAATTTTTATTATGTTTTTATAAAAATAGTTAGTTAGTTAAAGTTTGGTGTGTTGCTCTATGGTCATTTTGTGCACACTTTAGTCTAATAAGACTGGGACCCACAGTTTAATGTGGATTCTGAACCACAAACAAATATCCATGCCATCGCTGGGATTTGAACCTGAAGCCTGTGGTACCAAAGGCCAATCGAAACTTTTGAGGATTTCAACAGCGATGAGGTTTGCTTTGCAGACTCAGACATGTCCAAGGTCATCGTCTTTGGGCTTGCATTTGACTCTCATTGTGTTAGAAAGGAACTACAAAGCCAGTGGCATTACTTTATAGACAGTCCTTTGTATGTGTAGCTAAATAAAGAAGGATTTACTTTGTGCGCTGTTGAATTTTTATTTTATTCTACAGGTTCACGTTTGTTCGTATATGAGATTTGTGATGTGTGCCAAATATATTTATTGGCTGGGACTGCTGCTGTCTGGACTGACGACTCAGTTTCTAGCCTATAAGTAATTATCTTTTCAAATATTATGTTTTTCTTTTATTAAACTCTTAAAAAAATTTCTTTCTTTTATTAAACTCTTAACAATTGAGCATTACTCGCACGACTTGTGTCTATGCAGTTGTGGTACCAAAGGCCAGAGAGCTAGCCAACAGGCCATAACAATCCTAAGGAGAGGGAAAAATATGTATATTTCTGGAATCCTTCTTGAAGGTAATGGGTTCATTTAATCCTATGTTTCATAGAAAAGAAACCAAGAAAATGCTGCAAAATATATCAATTTTAAAAATGTTATTGACTCAATGACTTCTGGGTTTGTTCTGTTTGAACTGAGTGATTGGATATAATACTGATATTATATTTTATCATATGAAAAAACATGAAGAAATAGAAACATAAAATTGATCTAAATGATTTTCTGCATTACAGTTAATGTATGCAAATTTTTAGCAACCAATTTAGGACTTAACTTTTGTTGATATTTAAAAGTTATCAAATGGGGGGAATTTTAAGATTTTTACTTTTTTTTTTTTTTTTTAAGTATTTATAAATAATTTTTTTAAAACTGAAACTTACTATTTATTGTCTGTATTTAAAATGCTCATAAAAATACTTCAAGTTATAAAAAACTGCATTTTTTTTCTTTTTGTTGAAAGCCTTATTTTTTATATACTTTAAAATAATCTTTTCGCAATGACCTAGAGTTTTTAATGAATTCATTCATCTCTCTCATTTGATTTCCAATCATTGAACTCGATGCAAAGAGTGTAAGGAGAATTTCAAGCATGTATAATTTTTAACTACTAAACGTATTATAGGGCCTGGATGGCCGAGTGACCAATTCATTCTTTCCCAGCTTCAAAGAAAACAATTTGGAAAAAATTAAAGTTACAAATGAGTACTTTATTTATACATTTCTTTAAATAATATGTTTAATATCTAATGCCTTGTATAGAGTATTTAATAAGTTTGGTTTTATGGGCCTGAATGGCAGAGTGGCTAGCAGTCTGGCGCTCGGTACCACAGATTTCGGGTTCGAGTCCCGACAGGGCCATGGATGGTTGTAGTGGTTCGGAACCCCCTTTAAACCGTAGGTTCCGGTCTAATATGGTAGTAGAGCGTTGGGCGCAGTGCTGACAACCCTACCCCGTAAAAAGAAAGCATCTGTCTCGAAATCTGCCAGCAGGCAGACGGCCTTGGGGCTGTTGCGCCACTAATGATGATGATGAAAGGTGTTATAGTCAACGAATAGAGGAAGTTCTGAAGACTCTAAAACAATAAAATTTATTCTCAAATCACGATCATAAAATATAAAAAGGTAGATCTTTTATTTTTTATTTATTTAAAAAAATTATTCTATGTTCCTTATTTTTAACTCTAAATTAGTGTTCTTAGAGCAGGAGTCACAGAAAAATAATAAAATTGATTGTAAAAATGATATGCAATAAAAGTGATTGTAAATCCCATTTATTAGATTTTTAGTTCTTGTGATTATTTATAAATATTTGTCAAAGATGGCAAATTATATTTTTTTTAGCAAACTATACAATGGCCATACAAGTATTTAGACTTCACATTTTGAAAATTTTAACTTCGAAAGGGGATTAAATAAAGAATCTAATTATTATATACTAGAAGAACTACTGTTTCTGTTTATTAGGTTAATGGTCATGAGCAATTGTTAATGTGGCGTTCATTTGCTAGTGTAAATTTTACTCTAGAATTATTTCCTTTTGTATTTTTCTTTAAATATTAATAGTATTTAATAAGCTTTGTGTAAAAGATAAAACAAAACTTATTAAATACTCTATACAAGGCATTAAATATTAAACATATTATTTAAACAAATGTATAAATAGATTGCTCATTTGTAACTTTAATCTTTTCTAACTTGTTTTCTTTGAAGCTGGGGAAGAATCAATTGGTGTTCATAGAGAGTCGCATCGAGTAAAAGTATTCTTACATTTAAAGTATTCTTACACTTGTTGTTATAATCTTAATTTATTTTGCTGCTCGCCAAGTTTGTGTGTTTCTTATAGTGTGGCTGTGTATGTATCGCCCAGTTTGTAAAGCATTTATCTAGATCAGGGGTCTCCAAACTACATCCCGCGACAGCGAATAGCTTATTGGTGCTGTGATAAGTTGGATAAAAAAAAAAAATACAGAATGATAATAACTCGGTTTTATTGACTTGCTAGGTGAAGCTTAATGACACGCATAATACGCAAAAAATTTAACTTAAGCATAACAACTAACAAATAATTGAAATGAATCCCACTAACATTATAAACCAGTGAACATCCCGCGGTTACCCTCGGTAGTTATGTTGAGGCAAAGAGTATTGCATATGCATGTATATCGATGTTTCGAATGTATATATCCTGAATCAAACATATGATTTTTATCCTGAAAATCCCTCAAGAACGGAACAGCTAAATGAACGCGAATGAAACCGAGAATTATCCACCTGTAAAAAAATACAAATGAGATTTATGTAATTATATAGATAACGGCAGAAAAATGAAAATGGTTTTGGCCCTTGGTACTTACTGGAATAAACAGTATGGCCGTAAGGCTGGAAAGTTTGGAGACCCCTGATCTAGATAAAGTGGGGAATCTTTAAAAGAATTTTCAATTCATTAAAAATGCAGTTTTGGCGGTGGGTTTCCTCTAAACAATTCGACAGCCAATTATGTGAAAAATTACCGAGTCAGACAGATTCAAGTAGAATGGCGTAATAGGAGGGGAAAGTTATTTTCAGAGGAGTTTTAATAGCGATGAAATACTTTTATTTCTTGATAATTAACATTTTATGTAAAATAATGTAATTAAAACTGATGAAAAAACTTCTGCAACAATTATTATTATTTTTTAAATTGCTTTAAGTCGCATATACACAGTCCAGTCCCATTGATGTGACCACCTGTCAAAAGCCGGAATATGCACTCTTGTATATTCTGGCTTTGAGTGGAGTGTGGTATCAAGTGGAATTCTTTATATGCACTCCACTGCAATGTGCTGCCACACCTGCCTTTTGTGATGGGTTATTTCACGTTCACGTCGAAAGTAGGTGGGGGTCACATTAATGGGACTGGACTGTGTATAATGACTAGCATTCCGAACAAATAATCAATCCGTCCATTTCCAGTTTAAAAAAAGGATGTTTACTTTTCCATACAATCGGCAGTCGACTACAGTTTTATTATATTCAGTAAAATTTGTCAAACTTTTTTTTATTTTAAATAATGATTGATTTTTACCAACCATTTGACGTCTTCTAATTTTTCCATTGACTGAAGCTCATATATTTGTTTTAATAGAAACTGCAATTGAACAAATTTGCGCTGAACGAATTGTTTTTCTCTATATAGTAATTTGCCAACCGCTTAAAAATAATCCGAATTCTTAAGAAAAGAAAAAGTGTCTTCATTTTTTCAAGCGACATTTTTAAGTTTCTTATTAAAAGTTACGGTGGGTAAAGAAACGTTTTGAAAATTCATATGCGAATGAAACAATTTTATATATTTAGATGGATTTATTTGTATATAAAATTTTCTTTCAAATTGAAATGTATTGGCGGAAAATAAAATCTCATCTCGAGAGCTAGATAAAAATGAAATTTGAAGGCGTGTTTGTACATCTGAAAGGCGGTATCTTCAAATCTCGCGCTAGACGAATAAGTGTGAAAAAAAAAAAAAAAAATTTAATAGTTTAAAAAAAAAAAAAATACGCTTTTAGAGTGAATCAAACTAAAAAGTAAAAAATAATTGTTAACATAAGAATAAAATGACCGACGAGAAAATGAATGTCACTGTTCTAAAAGCGTGGGGTTCTCGATATCAATCGTTATAATTTTTCACTAGTTTCATTCCGAAATGCAGAGTTAGTTTAAAAATGTCATACAAAGCACCCTACGCTATTAGAACAGTGACATTCATCTTCTCGTCGGTCATTTTATTCTTATGTTAACAATTATTTTTTACTTTTTACTTTGATCAACTCTAAATGCGTGTTTTTTTAAACTACTAATTTATTTTTTACTTTTTAGTTTGATTAACTCTAAAAGCATACTTTTTAGTGTTTTTAAACTATAATATTTAAATGAGGTACCGGTACGGAGGACTGGAACTATAGTTATTACAATAATTTAATTGTGAGTAAAACAAAGGTTCATTCTACATGGGTTAAATTGCTCTTCATAAGTTAAAATGAAATCACTAGTCCTGGCGATCCTAATCATGATGAGATAATAAACTTATCCAAATATTATATAGTCCTTGATAAGTCTACAACGTTTAAATTAAATCGGATCGCTTAAAGTAGGGCAAAATCAAGCCCAAAAAGTCAGTTACAAACAAACATACAGGTGAAACTAATAAAAGCGTTAAAAAAAATTTTTTTTTGAGTCTGCCCGCCGTGAATATTTTTCAGGCCCGTGAGATTGATCGCACTTTTACAAAATATATTTATTTTATAATGATCGAAATAGTGAAAAATAATGTATAAAAAAAAATACATTATGTGTGCATCCCTATATTCAAAAATGAACTGTCGAAATGATGAGAAAAAATTAACTGAATGCATTCAAAATCGTAGGGACTACAGAAGTTATTAATCTACATTATCTTCCCCATATCATTATTATCTTTCCCATTTGAAATGTTTTTTCTCGCTAATATTTTAACCAGTGACCTTGAAACTATCCAAGTAAATATAGCCAAACGCTTTGTCTAAATGTCATTCGTTTAAACTGATTTCTTCTTGGCTTTGGGATTTCATTTTCGACTGGCGTATATTTTACCAAAATAATAGCTTGTAGTCGATTTATATATATTTTAATATACTTAAATAAATAAGTAAAAGAGATTTTTATTATTGTTTGATAGGAAATAGTTTTCTTTCTCTCTTTTTTTTCCCCCAAAAGTTAAAACTATTTTATTTTTTTATACGAATCAAATTTTGTGCAAAAAATTTAAATGTTGCGTATGCATGAACTAGAATACAATAAATGTAAGAATTTAGAATATTCGAAGGTTCTTATGCGAATGTTCTTATAACAGAACCATCCTAAAAATGAAACAAATTGAAAAAATTGTTTACTTCTATCTAGTATCCTACAACCGGGACAATGGCGCTCGGTACCTCTCGGTTTCGGGTTCGAGTCCCGGTGGTGCCATGGATGTTTGTAGTGGTTCGGAATCCACTTTAAAGCGTAGGACCCGGTCTTATAGGATCATAGAGCGTTGCGGGGGCATTGTTACTCCGCGTCCGTGGCGTATCTGCAAGTTACACACGCCCCCTGCGTAATGCAAAGTGAGTAAGGTCTGTGCAGCGCTTGCCTTAAGGCATACAAGACCAAGCTGTTTAAGTGTTTGCCAGCTGCATGCGAAAGAAGGGAAAAGAAAAGCATCCCACACCCCGGAAGTGATTTTCGAAGCAGCGTAGAACACTACTGAACTATATTGAATATACTAATTTCGAAAAAAGTGAAATAAATCAAGTGCAACAAAAATATTCGTAAATATAAAAATAATAATAATCTATAAATATTCCTCAATCACTTATTCACTCATAACTTATTAATTGCGACATTTATAATGTTCAGCAATAGTTGGAATTGAAATAAAATGTTCTGAATATAGTATATATATTCAGAACATTTTCTTGCAATTCCAACTATTGCTGAAATGTAGCATTTTTTTCTTCACAAGAAGAATTGGAAGTGAATGGAGGAAGTACACATTTAAAAAATTTGTAATAGTATCACAGACTGAATAGTGATATGCGCACTTTTTTGTGATATAAATAAATAAGATGTTCCTTTACTTTTTTTTGTGATTCTTTATATACTGTTATAATTTATAAGTTACAATTTTGTTTGTGATATTTACATTCTCTAATAAAACTGGCAAATAAAACACCTGTGTTTTCTTTCTTTTTCTAAAATTTCTTTTACCGGTATTAAGATCTAAAAAATACCGAATAACAGTATTTGAGCTTTTGGTCCGATATTGCAATCCCTAGTTGTGGCATTTCATTCCCAGGAGAGAGAAATGTATGTTTTTTGGCAAGTATAAAATAACAACCCATCTCTCAAATTTTACAGCGTACGAGCTTTATTGTGGGTAGTTATATTACATGCAATTAGTGTTTTGTACTAATAAGAATAACCTGTCACTCAAATCTGACAGCATATAGTCGCTAACATGTATAATGAAACTCAGGAAATTAGCGAATTTCTGTGCGACCTTTACAGGTCGAAACGACTACAAATTCAATATGAACTATAGTTTCGTTTGGTTTGTCGCTTCACGGTCATATTGTGCATTCTTTAGGCTAAACAGACCAGGACCTACAGTTTAACGTGGATTCCGAACCACTACACACATCCATGGCACCGCCGGAACTAGAACCCGAAACATGTGGTATCGAGGGCCAGAGTATGGACTATACCATGAGTTGTTCCATCGTGTTTGGGGATAGACCACGAGCTGAGAAAGGCTTACTACAATGAAAAGGGAGGGAAGCTGATCCCCCCCTCCTCTTTACGAATTGTCTTTAAAAAAATCCTCTTTTTTTTTTTTTTTTTTTGTAAAGGGAGAGAGTTTTTCGACGAGTCGACCAGAAGTGTTCTTTTTCTCTCTGAAGTGACTGAATAGGCCGGAGTTTCCGGCTGTTTCCAAAGTGAACCCCTCGCGGTTTCGTCTATCACACCGTGGGATATCTAAGGTCTGCCGCAGACCAGGCAATTAGATTCGACGTAGACTCGAAAACTCTGAAAATCACCGACCTTGGAGTGAACTGTACTTGTGATTTAATCGTGCAATTGTGATCGTGTGTGCAATCGTGTTGTGTTATTTTAATTTTTAATTTCTTTGTATAATAACCCAGAGTGTATTATATATATATATATATAATACACTAATTGTAAATAAAATTAAAGTGTTCCAATGAACCTGAAAGTGGTCCTCTTTTTGAAGCCGTTATAAGTCTAATATAGGCCGAGACGTTACAATATATATTCAATACTGAGTTCGGTACTATTTCTTTTTGATATCCAACAGTGAAAGGCTTTTAATTTTAGCATAAATTCAATTTTTAAAATAGGCATTTTTTTTTTAGTTAAGAATTTACGAATATTTTAATACTATTGTGTCCAAAAAATAAGACCAGTTTTCAATTTAAATTTCCCGGCCATATGGTATTACAATTTTTTTTTCTTTGGCACTGTCCTTCACATCTGCATGAAATGTCGCGTCAAAATATTCGTTAGTGTTTGAGTTACGCTTGATTTTGTGAGACGCTCAAACTGATTCCGGCGATTTTTGAAAGGTCTGAATTCATTGAGCAAAGAACTTGCATTCCATTTTGTTTGCTGAAACGTATAGAATGTTACAGAAGGCAGAGAACGCGTTGAAGACGAAGAGCCCTCTGGTCGATTATTATCCTCAACCGACGAAGCTCACGTCCAAAAAATTAAAGATTTGGTGCTTGCTGCTGATGTTGGAATTTCAAAATTTCATTTTAAAAGATGTTTTGGGACTCAAACCCGTCAAATCTTGATTGGTACCGAAAACACTGAATGTGCCGACTCACACTGCGTTGATTCTTCCTGACTTTTTCGCCAAAAATGAAACCCATATCGTTCCACAACCACCATATTCACCTGATTTAGCATCTTGCTACTTCTGGCTATTCCCTAAACTCATAAGGCCACTCCGGGGACACCGTTTTGAGTCGATTGAAGAGACATTTCAAAAATCGCCAAAATCCGTTTTAGCATCTCACAAAACCAAGCGTAACTCAAGCACTAATAAATGTTTTGACATAACATTACACACAGATGTCAAAGACAGTGCCAACAACCTAAACAAGAAAAAAAAATATTTAATTGCCCGGGTGTTTTAAATTGAAAACTGGTCTTACTTTTTGGATACAGTAGTACAGGCCAAATAAAGTGAGTTTTGATTTACAAATTATTTCAAAGTCACAAATAATTGTTTCAAAAAGTAATTTTCTTTTTCGCAAAATGCAATGCAAAAATTTATTGTAAATTAATTAAAAATTGTATTCGGCTGGGCAACTGTACACGTTACCCATAAAATATAGAGCTTAATGTAAGAGCAAAAGGCTTAACAGCAATCTTAAGCCGACAAAGAAAGAAAAAGTATTAATAAATCATGTTCAACCAATAACTTCTATTCATCAGTTACCTTTCAAAGCAGAAAAAAGAAAAACAGATTAAATAAAAAAATTAAAAGACTATAGAATTTCCAGCGATTTCATAAAATCACTCGAAGGAAATTAAAAAAATAGATAAATGAAATTCCAAACAATAGTATAAAATCGTTTTCTTTATTGAATAACAGCCCCATAGTGGGCCAATGCCGTCTGTCTAGTGGTAGATTTCGAAACATGACATGTTTTCTTTTTACGGGGTATAGTTATCAGCCCTAAGCCCAACAGTCTACAGTCATATTAGACCGAGACGTACGGTTTAAAATGGATTCCGAACCACTACCAGCATCCATGGCACCGAGCAACAGAGCGGTAGTATGGGGGTATGCGGCCGTCAGACCCTATATTATAAAATCACTTGAAGAAAATTTAAAAATAAAAAAGCTAAATTTCAAACGGTTTTATAAACTCACTTGAAGGAAATTAAAAAATAAATAAATTACAACAATTTATAAAAAAAAAAAGTATATTAAATATAATAAAGCAAGCACGCCAAAGAAATTTAAATAAACAAATTGAATATCTTGTGAAATAAATAAACCAATAAGAAATGTTGAAAGGGGTCTAGGACATCGCTGACCCACTCTACCCATATATTTTATGGGTAATAATAGACCATTAATAAACTATATATTTCAAAAATATTTTTCCTACAAAATACTTTACCTTTTTGTGTTCTTTTAAGTAAAAAATTTTTAGTTTAAGTTTTCCAGCGAAATTAAAAGTTGAAAAATCCTAATTAAATAAAATCCTAACAATTAAAACAAAATAAAATCCTAATAATAAAAGCAATCCTAATTAAATAAAATAATTACAATATCAATAGTAATGGTGTACTTTGTAATTTGTGTAAAAATAACTCAAAAAATATGTAATCAAAAATAACGGAATTCGCGTATGAAGAACAAACTGTTCTAATTTACAAGAAATATTTTCAGAATTGGTCTTAATATTATATACTATTGTATTCTTATATACAGTTGTGTTCTACTTGTTGTGTTCCTATATTTTAATCAAACAGTTCTTAATTCTTATTTTCAAGTTGGATTCACACAAATAATAACTAGAACAGCAGGTGTTTGTGAAACGTACTGTTCTTTCATTCCATATTTGGGGATTCGTTGCAGAGTTCATTGGTCAGTGCCATCTGCAAGAACCTATATAAGAAGGCTGTCGACTTCTTCAAAATTCAGTCGAGATTTTCCATCAACGATTTCCAGTCTTGCTGTGCACGATGATTTCGAAAGAGTTGGCCGCTTCCCTGAAAGGTACTTCGTTTCCTCACAAGCTGCATATACTTGCCACCAGTTCGGAAATCGCTTCCATTAGATGGTCCAAAAGTGGAAATCATGTTTTAGTTGACAGCATTGGTATTAAAGAAGAACTCTTTCATCCACAAATCTTCAATGTCAAAAGCAACCAGCATGTTTTGCGTCAATTGGCCTACTACAATTTTCAGAAAATTGACCATAAATCGAGGTAAGTTCCATTTTGTACTTGCACCGATTCACTTTTTTTTACGTGCTATTTTATTTCGAATAGAGTGATGTAATTAAGTTTTTGGAAAAATTAATAGCATTGGAATTTTTTAAAATCTTACTTTATAAATATTTATAGATTGAGAGACCATATTATTATGTAAATTTGTAAGTTTTTTTTTAAAAAAAAATGTGATTTTTAGAATGAGGATTTAAAAGTAATGTAATAGTTTGTCAAAATGTGTGCTATGCTAGAAGAAAAAAAAAAAATGAAATTTATAAGTGCTAAATGAATAAAAACAGCTTTTTTACTTATTTGCATATAATGTGTAGATTTATCTCTAGCAAAAAATAGGTTTTTGAGCATAATTAGAGAGTATTTAATGAAAATAATTTGACAAATAAAATGATTCTAAAGGTATAAAAATATTTAAACTAACATTAAAAAAATTAAATTATGCTTTTTATTATAATTTTTCTTAATACTATTACCAAGAAAAAATATTTTCAGAAAATCTTTGAATTTCTGTTTAAGATGGTGCGACTATTCCTTACTAATAATTAATTTCTTTTATTATGCCAGAAAAATTGTAAGGTTTTCCATAAAAAAAATATATGAGTGGTTATAATAATATGGCCATACAGTGTTCGTTTTTCTATTAGAAATGCCTTTGTAATTTCTAATTTTTACTTTTAAATTTATGCATATTGGTTTATTTGATATTGAACTATGGAATAATGTGAATAAGACAGAAATTAATATGTAAAAAAATCCAACTTAACTATTCAAATATTAATCAATAATTTGATAAATTAATCAGATGTATAAGATTTCTTCGATAATCGTAATATGATAAATTATTCTGGATAAATTTCATAATGTGTTATCATTTATATGCATTTTTGCCAAATAGCAGTTTAGAGGATTAAAAACCTTTGATAATTTTATGTTGGATCTAATTGGGTTATACTATAATTCGCCAAATGGCAGCTCGAATTTTCCAACTGGAAAATTTCTTGAACCGTCTTGGGTCATACTGAATTTAATTTATATTAATAAACTTCTTTAATAGCATAAAGGTAAATCGTACCCAAATAAGCGGTCAAAATATTGAATTTTTTTTTTACCCATAAAATTATGGACATTGTTTTGACGCGTGGAGTTTTATGTGTCCCCGATCACTTTCAACATTTCTTATTGGTTTATAATTATTATTATCATTTTAATTTCTTTCACGCGCTTTAATTATCGTTTTATTTAAATTTCTTTCACGAGCATTTTGCAAATAATATTTCAAATTTCTTTCCGGAGCGTTTTACTCATAATATTTATTTAAATTTCTTTGAGTTAACAATCATAAAGTTAAATAATGTAAAATTGTTTTTAAAGATCATCTGTTGAAAGCAAACGCAATTTTATTTCAAAGTGAATATGAGAATTTTTAAGTAGGAAAAATTCGTTTAGAATTCCATAATGTTTCTTTTTAAGATTGCTGTAATTTGTTTTGTTCTTACATTAAATTCCAAATTTTATGTGTGAATATCGGCCCAGTCGATTATTTATTTTATTTACAATTAAGGTATATCACCACTTCTTTTATGTATGTATTTAAAAGGTTAGTTTTTTTTGTTTTTTTGTTGGGGGGTTATTAGCTCATATTATAGTAAATGTTTTGTACATTCAGACAAAATTTAAAGCTGCATCTACAATATTTCTGAAGTTATTTAGGTTTTTATTGAAGATGGAAGAAATTTAAAAATAACCTTTAAACATCGTTTAAATTTATTTTTATTGTAAGGGAGGTTAAAAGGATATGTAACCGTAACTGACTTAAATTGTTTATGTTTAAATTGTCATTGTGTTGTGTGAAGTTAGTTTGTTTTGAATAAATTGTACTCAAAAATACTATCTTTTGCTACAAAAGTGTATCGTTTTTTCCATCAACTTTGAATTTGTTTAGTTTATTTTGTATTTCCAAGACTCAAATATAAATTGGTGAAGTGGAAGTGGTTGTGAAAGCAAATCTTTGAAGCGATAGAGTTCAAATGTTGTTCTGCTGAAGAATTAAAATTATTAATTCCCCTAATTATGTACTTAAGAAAACAAATTGAGTATTCTTGCGAGTGAAAGTTAAATTATTTAATTTTAGTTAACATGCTATCTAAATTATTTGCAAATCTGGTGTGTAGCACATGGAAGAATTCTTCATGTATTGTTTTAGGAAAAAAACTATGGAATTCTTCACAAACTAAAAGTTATATGGGACAACTGCAAAGTGAACCATACATTTCAAAAAAATCTTTGTAGTATGCCTAAATATGCAAAATCTGACCTCTGTGAAAGCTCCTCAGAATATTGTATGTGGCATGAAGGCTATAAGAATTCATGCAGCGTCCATCATCATGGATCTTCATATTTAATGAAAACATGTAAATTATGGGCAAGAGCACAAAAAATAAGTTTATGGTGTATCATGCTTCGAAGTTTGAAAGAAGGGGGGAAAAAATGCTATTCTTAGAAATAAAGGGGATATAAATTCAATGAAAACTGTCATATATGTGACACTATTTTATAGCAATTCTATGGATACGAAACCGTAGCATAATAAATGTCTTTGTGGGAAAGATTTTTGGGTTTTTTTATCAAGCAGCATTAGCAAGGGATGAAAGATCTGGAATTCTGCTTGTTTTTTGGCAATTTTGTTTTACTAAGTCCCTTCCTAAACAAATAAAATGTCTGGTATTTGTTACAATTTACATTTAAGTGCAGCAAGCATTTTGTATGTTCTTTAACATGGCGAAATGTAAAAAAAATTTCTAAATTTAATATTGTATGATGCTTAAATTTTTTTTTTTCAAACAGTTATTGCTTTAATCGATAAACAGATTATATAATTAGTATCGTCTTAGTTTGCCTGACTTAAGTATGTTTATATATATAGGCGATCTAAGTAAGTAAGACGACCTTTTTGTATGTTGTTTACAATGGAGAAATGTAAAAAATTCTACATTTAATAATGTATGATGTTTAAAACTTTTTTTTTCAAACAGTTATTGCATTTATCGATAAACAGATTATATAATTAGTATTGTCTTAGTTTGGGCGACCTTTCCCTCAGTCTGCCCTGGGCATTCTGATACAAGCTCTCTCGCAAACTTGCCGCTATGCATAGTGTAAAGTGGACTGTTCTGTGCTGACATCACAGTCAGGTTTAAATTAAAGATGCACATGTCCATTGTACATTAAGTAGTCAGAATAGTAATTAAATGAATATTTAAAAGATATTTATATTAATAGGTATTTTAAAGATATTTATATTATATAAAAGGCTGAGATGAAATAACTACAAGATCCCTTTGGCAATTCCATTTTATGCAGAAAAGAGGATTGGCAAAATCAGAACCCTAAACTGCAGAATCCCTTTAAAACCTCATAGAACGCTTATTAAAGCAAGCTCTTGATGAAAATTATTCGCCAAAAAATATGTCAATTTTTCAAAGATGGTGTCAAATGGACTTCTTGAATGCTCTGGGAGATGCCTGATACGAAATTCAAATGAAAGTCTGCATGGAAAGGGAGCTAATATTTGAAAGAGGCTTCTGTTTCTTGCCACCATGTTAAAATTGCGGCTTCAAAATTTAGTCTTAAGAATTTTTAAATCCTTACAATAGTATGCTCTGAAAATAATCGTCTGTGCAATAGACTGTCAAATTAGTTAGCTAGTTTGTAGGTGTGTTTATCAAAAGAGGAGGGAAAATACTACTTTGTTAGTATGAAAATAATTAAACATTCTGAAAAACATATACCAGTTTTAAAAAGGAAGATTTACACATAAACCTGGATCTTTTTGATTAAAGACTTATTAAAATTCTTTCAAAATATATGATGTGCAAATATTTTACAAATAAAAAGTGTACGTAGATTTTTCCATTTTTCTATACTGTTTTGAGAACATATAAATTATAAATTTTTGGTAGTTTAATAATTTATATGCATGCATAATGTGTATATTAATGTGATTGGTAGGGTTTTGTATTTAATTTTAAATAAATTTGTAATGAGAGGTAATTTTTTTTTTTTTTTTTTTAGATTTAATTTTCTCTATTTATTATTATTTTATTTTTTTCATTTACTGGCATGTTTAAAATATTTTGTAATAAAAATATATTCATGAAATGGCTTATATATATAGTTAAATTTAGACAATTCTCATTATTATTTGTATAACAGTATATAACTCAAATGAAAACTTTAAATGAATTTTTTTTTTTTTTTTTTTTTTTTTTCACTTGCATGTTTTGAAAATCTTATGGCTTGCTGTACATGTTCTTTAATGTGTGTAATAAAACTGTGAATGGAATCAGCATTGAGGTTTCTAATTTTCATTAATAAAATCATATGAAAGAGCAGTAATTTATATCATTTTTTAATAATTTAGGAAATACAATAATCGTAATACAGTAAAAAAATTTTTTATTAATCTGATTTTAGATGTATCTAAATATCCATCCACAGAATTGTGTAATATAATTTAGTAAATGAAAAAAATAAAATAAAAATTTCTATATTTAAAAATGGTTTAAAGATTTAATAAATATTAAATTAAAAATTCTTTAATTAAATGTGTTCTTTAAAAATTAATATTTTTTTCAAAACGTGCTTTTAAAAGAATATTGAAAAGCGGTACAGTCACAACTTTTATTATTATTCTAAAAATTTTTTAAAAAAAGACGTTTAAAAGTTATTGTGTCCCTTTAGTTTATATTATTATTAAAGGATATATGACATCTTTTTAAATACCTACCTTCAGCAGTTGATAAATTCAGTTCTTTTACGATTCTAAAAAGAAGAAAATGCTTACATATATATACTTACTGCTTTTAAATTAATAGTATGATTTTAAAATTCTTGATTCCATTTTATTATGCAAAGAAATTTAAATAGATAAAATGCCATTATCTTTAAATAATTGTTTCAATTAAAATTTTTTAGATACTAAGAAGTGTAAATACTTTTATCATATTAAGAAATATAAGCTTTTTAAATTGTTGAGAATCTATCAAATAATGTAAAAAAAAAAAAAAAAAAAAAAAAAAAAAAAAAAATGTTGTGCTCTTTTATAATTAAATTGAGCATATAAACGATACATTTAAAAGTAAAGTGGATTTGTATTAGTTGACAAAATATTTCATTTCTAGGATCTGGGAATTTAAACATAGGTTCTTCAAAGCTGGAAGAAAAGATTTGCTTCAATTTGTTAAACGACAAACTCAAAAATCGGTAAGATTTTAAAATTGTTATTCACTAAAATATATATACATTTGAATACCTAATTACAAATATAGTTATTTTATTAATCTATAGCATGAATAAGACAATTCTAATATAGCAAATTAAACCAAATTCTGATTATGAATAAAAGCGTTAAATCAAATATAAATTAGAATTGAACTATTATTATTATAGCAATAAACCATAGTCATCATTATTTCATGTAAATTAAAAGTGACTTCAAAATACAGAAAAACAACGTCTTTAAAGGGCCATTATTTAATGTTTTGGAAATAAACTTTATTTAAGATAAAAATAAATAAATTTAATAATAAATTAATGATAACAATATTTCTCACAAAATTGACTTCATAAATTATAAAATATTGTTTTCTTCAATACGATTATATTAATTTAAATTAAAAACTAATTTGTACAATTATTTACTTATTACTTATGAAAATCTTGTAAAAAAAAAAATGTTTTGTTAAACAAATATTCCTATTTGTTATTTGGAATATGTTTCATGTAAAAAAATGTTGATTTTAATTTCGTTTCTTACTTATAGATTCTGAATGTTGTTAACCATGAACTTAAGACAAAAATCAAGAAGAAAAAAAACAGCTTTATTAAACTCTTGTTTTTATTTTTCAGCTTAAATTCCAGAACAAATTTCAGACAAGAATTGCAGAAAAATTGCTTAGATCAGAGTGGAGGAGACGAGGGTTTTTCGAGTCTGACGAAGATGCTGAAATTGACTATGAAAATCCAGTGATGCTTACTTCACCTCAAAGGAAAAGGAGACGAATGATGCAATCTCATATATCACCCTTTTGTCCATTTGAAAGTAAACTTCAAATTGCGGAAAGTCCTTTTGACAGATCTAACTCTGAGGAAGAGCTTGCTATCCCAAGTAGTAAGGAATCGGATACTAACCAATCATTAATAGATAATGGTTTCATTTTGAATAACTCTGTCGCAACTACTGTGGACTTAAAACCATTTAACGCAACTAATAAATTCATTATTGAAAATACAACTAACCAGATTTTGGCAGAATATCCTTCTGACAGATTTTATATTAAACCTGATGGCAAGAATATATTGCTTGAAATTCGTGTGCTAAATGGCACACTTTATCATAATACTGGAAGAAAACGTATCCGTGAAACCGTGGAAACAGTAAGTATCTCAGATAGATTGTTTGTGGATAGCTGTCCCTTATTCAGCTATTCAAATCAGTATTGGAATACACTTAGCACAGAAAATAACTTCAATTCATGTCTTCCAATAAAGATGGGCATTTTGGAAAATGGAATAAATGAAATTCAAAAAATCAGTAGAGTGTTCGACATTACACGCCATAAAAATAGCACAGATGATTCCATGCAGAGAAATTCGCCTCAAAGTCATATTTTCAGAGCAAATACAGAAGCACACTTTGATCATGAGTACCCAATTGAAAATCTCTCCAGGAGTGAAATGGGAAACTTGGGAAGAAATAATAACACAATTGACTTTGATCATCGATTTTATAACCAAGATTATCAAGACTTCGTGAATGTTACTGATTCTGGAAACACGATTAGAAAGTTTCATCAGTGGGATGCAAAGAACGATTCATTTGAAAAGTATCAAAATTTGAACTGTATAAACACTGTTCCAAATACTGAAATTGCTGCTTCACAGGCAGATGATGAAATACCTTTGGACAGTTTATATCAAACAATTAAGAAACTGAATTCTGACCAAAATTCATCTTCATGGCTCCCAAACTTTGAAACCATAGCTTGCAAATCTTTTCCTGGATTTTCAACTGGCTTGTATGACAAGTGCTCAGAATTCGAACAAGGCTTACAAAATGCACCACATGAGAGCCAAATTAACCCTCCTTACTGTGATTTAGATAATAATATTTTTAATGATTCTCCATTAAATGGACCTCCAAGCTTGGCAATTAAGCAAGAAATGATTGATATCTCACAATCTGATTTGGATGAGCAGAAGAAATTCTTGGCAGTTAAGCAAGAAATTATAGATATCTCACAATCTGATTTGGACGAGCAGAAGAAATTCATAGAGCTTGAAGCCAATAATTTTGCTCAAGATTCAAGCACGTATGCAGGTCTTAATTTCTATTTACCTGCAACAAACAAAATAAATGAAAGTGAAGGCAACTCATTCAAGCGATCAATGCCTGAAAATTCAAACAACAATGCAAGTACAGCTGCAACTCAAGAAAACAATTCAATCCTAGAAATTGGTTCAATTCCATTTAATCCTTCTAAAATTGAGAAGCTTTTCGGTTTGCGTAACCAGTAATACTGATTATCTGGAGTTTATTCAATGCTTTTAAAAATTGAAGGAAGGGGGTAATTGGAAAAAGCAGAGAACTACTGGAACACATTTCTCGACTCTAGAATGATTATTTTTATATAATTCATCTTTATTTTACATTGAAATCAGTTGTAGAATTAATAGACATAATGAAACCAGTTTTTTATTCATTTTTCTTCTCTTTTGTTCATATGGCAAGTATTTTGGCTTTGCAAAAGTTGTCATGAAAGTTGTATGTAATTTTCTAAAATATTATTTCTGTCATTCTAATGTTTAAAGTTATTTCAGAATCTTTTTTACTAATTTGCTTATGTAGATTAATCGTCCAAAGAGGTAAACTAAATAATTTAAAAAGCTTCAGGGTTTTGTAATTTATATGTAACTTAAGAGTCCTTATGCTGCTTATACTAGAGTTTCTTATCACTTTAGGAATCAGATTGTATAGAAAACCAAATCATTTTTATAAAAACAACTAATGAAGTAAATCCTTTACAATATAAAATAACAATTTATTACTTGAATATGCTGTATTTAATTAAATCAAAATCATTAAACTTATTAAATTTGAATGACAAATTTTTAATATACTTATTATTTATAAACTCAATCTGAATATCATGAAAATTTTTTTTTTCATTTTTATATTAAAGAGTCAACAGAATTAATTTTAACTATTGATCATTGATTGCAGTGTCACTAGAGATCATATAATCACATTAAAAAATCAATATCTATTTATATAGTTTCCAAATGTTTTTGACAATGAAAGAGTAATGTGTTAATCATGAAATTTAATAATTTTTGTGTTCATGTTTCAACTTTAATCAATTCATTTTCAGTAACAGTGACAAAAATATGTACTATATGAATGATTTTTATATTTGTGGTGAAAATTTTCCGAGTATTTGAATTGCTGGTAATCAGTAAGAATTAAATCTCAATTGTGCAAGAATGTCTGTATCATTGATTTTTGGTTAAAATATTTAAATTAAATTGTTGATTGATTGTTTTATGATAATCTAAGGCACTTGTTTTGTTAATAAAAAAAATAATTAAGAAACTATGTAATGCAGTATAATTAATAAGAAATAAAATCAATTAGATATTTGTGGTTAAAATAATATGCTATATAAATATAATTCTATATACGCTCAAGTTCTTTATATTGCCGTGAATATTTAAATTGTATGATTGCCTTTTCCTTTGAATTTAAATACTTTTCAAATGTTATATTTAGTACTTAGATTCTTAATTTAAGTACTTAAAAAGGGCTATGTGAATTTACTAAGAATAGATATTTCTTTTAAATAAATAACATTACTTTTTATAATCTTTTACCAATTTAGGTGAAAAATGCAGAAAATTCTTTTTATGCATAACAAAAGCCAAAAATGAGTCGTATATTTTAGTAATAATTTACTTTTATAAATCATTATTAAACTTTCTCGTATGACCTATCATGTTTTCGTAAGCTCATTTTCTCGTTTGTTTTAATCAATAATGAAATTATAAAATTGATCTTACCTTGTTGAAACATTTACTTTTAAAATTGTGTACTAAAATTTTATTTAATCTTACATCTATCAAAATCTTTTATTATTGAAAGTCTAGATCTAATTAAAAATAAAATTCATAAATCTTAATCATTGGTTTCTAAAAGTATTGAAGAAAAATCACTTTATATAATTAGATCACGAGTTGAATTTGATGATTATATTTTAAAATGTAAATCAACTTGTTATAGGAAGCATTCACATTTTTATTATAGCTATGTATGATGCTCAGAAAATATCTGGCCAAATTCTAAATGATAACCATTGCAAGATGTTGTCAACTGAATGCTAAAACACTTGTCTAAAATTTAGTTCTTTGTACTTAATCTTAAGAGAGTACATCTGGACACTGATGTCTAAATTACCTGCATGCTGCTTATGGGGTCCACAGGATTGGTACTTTTGGCCATTACAATGACCAGATTTATGCTGTTCAGATTATGCTTGGTTCCCTCAATTTTTTTTAAAATTTGGCAAGGTATTTTATGAGTACCTATATTTTGATATTTGTAATTAAACACCTGTTGTTATTGATAATTTCAATCTTTACTAAATTGTCAATGAAATCAAATTATCATAAAATATCAAATATGCATTCCATTTTTTTTTTTATAGATTACTTTATATAAAATTTGTAATATGTTGTTAAAAACAGTTTATAATAATCATATTTAAAATGAAGTTTAAATTAATTTGCATAAATCATTTGTATCTTTAATAATTTTTTTATAAATAAAGAAATAATGCATGAAATCATTAAATAAAAATGATCTAGCAATTTACAAAATCATTATAATTTTAAAATCATGTGTAGAATTTGCATTTTAGACTTTTTCAAATGTTCATGTTATATTAATTTTTTTTGAAGAGATTTCTTTAGCAAAGTGTATTCTTTTTATAATCAATACTTATTATAATTTAAAAAAAAAATTACTTTTCAGAAATTATCCTCTGTAATCATGTTTTGTATTTTAATCTTTGTAATTTGAAATTATTAATAAAATAATGTGCAATTTATCTGCCTAATTGTAATTCTTTTCTATAGATACATTTAAGGAAAGCATAAAATACAATTTTTCAATGTTTTGGACACTTCTTAACTATTAAAATTTTATAGACAATTTGTGCTTTAACTATTAGTTTTTGTATTTCAAATTATAATTTAACCTCTATAAAGAAGAATAAAATAGATTACAAATTATTTAACTTTATTTGCTTTGTCTAGCTTTTTCAAAGTATATAAAATCAATTTTACATTTAATAAATCTAGTGAAAGAAATATAATTTTTATAAATATAAATTCTTAATTAAAACTTGATCTTTTTTTTTTTATCATTCACAATTTATATATAATATATTTATATCGAATTGATTCATGTATGGAAAATCATAATTTATAATAAATTTGACAGAATTAATGTAATTTAAATATTAAAAATTACTCAACACAAATGTTAAATTTAATAAAAATTACTTATTAACTTAGCTAAAAAGAATTTAATTTTTTGTATAATTGCAGGTTTGGAATATGTGTTATTTAAACAACAGTTTAAACCTGGTTAAGAAACACAATATTTATATTATTGTACTGCTTTAAATTCAAGAGGATTCACATAAGAAAATTAAAACATTTCTATAAATTTCCTAACTATCAAGCCTATCTAACTATGTTTACCTATGTTTTTATACAAGAGTACTGTGTTTGAAAAACTTAAGAAAATTTAAATTGCAATCAGGAATTAGATGTCCGCCTTCATTCTAATACCTGATCAGTGACGAATTTCATATGGTGCAAAAATAACCTCCCCATCATCACTAAATATATTAAAAATAAACAATTTGTATTTACATTAAATGTAAAAGAAAGAGAAAGTTAAGGTTACAAAAGAAAAGAAACGAAAGCAATTAAATTAATCTGTCCAATTAGGTGCTTTTTTTTTTATTATTACAATAATAAAATAACTAAATTAAAAACAAAGCTCCGAGAAAAAGCAAGATTTGCTATAAATCATCATGAGTTTCCTCGGAATTCTTTGGTTTGTACAATTTGTGATGAAAAGTTCAACAAGATGGCGCCACTAATCAGTGAACTGTTTGAGAATAAAATGCAAGATAGCCAACGTTTGACAAATTAAGATGCACATCGTATTAAAAAAATAAATTAAAATTTAAAGTAGCTAAAAACATCTCCTCCAATCAGTATTTTCACCTATTCCGGTTCCTATGAGTCCACACATTCTTTTAAAGTAGTGAAAACGACTCGTAGATGGCACGAGGCCTGTTCCAGTATGACAGGGTTGTTCTGAATAGCTTCGTTATGAATTTGAGGGCATTTCTCATAAAAACGTTTATAAATTTCGAAAATATAATCTATGGCAGGGTCGGATTTTCCTATAGGCTTAAAGATCAAGAAGGGCCTACATTCAAATTGTTATCAAAATTAGAATGACACTATTCTAAAAACAGTAAGCATTTTTTTCTTTCTAATGCAGCTGGCAAACACTTAGACAGCTCGGTCATGGATGCCTTAAGGCAAGCGCAGCACAGACGTTACTCACTTTGCATTACCCAGGGGGCGTGTGTAACTTGAAGATAAGCCACGGACGCTGAGTAACAATGCCCCCGCAAAGCTCTACGATCCTATTAGACCGGGACCTACGGTTTAAAGTGGATTCCGAACCGCTACAAACATCCATGGCACCGCCGGGACTCGAACCCGAAACCTGTGGTACCATGCGCCAGAGCGCTAGCCATTCAGGCCCAAAACAGTAAGCATTAAAACACTGAATCGAAAATTAGGAGAAATTGTACACATATGACTAATAAACAAACATAAGTAATTTGCAAACTTAAAAATGGGATGTGAAAGGGCCTTATAAGTGGAAATTCATCTAAATCCGGCCCTGGATGGAGATCCGGGTTTTTAAGGAGCTGCTTCGGGCCCGTGAACCACGGAGCGTTAACGATACTTTGTAATCATTAATTTGCATATAATACTCTGTAATTATTAACTTGTAATTATCCTATTGTGTTTAGGTGGGGTATATTTCCTTTTTTTTTTTTTTTGATGAATTCAGGAGTGGTAGACGATGCCACCTCTCGTACCCACGATGAGGTCCGTCGAGGATGCACTCCAAAAAAAAAAAAAAAAAACCGGTCTGTTTGGTGGGGTGAAAGAAGATCCCTTTGAGTTTTGCGGGAAGAAAGTGAGACCCCGTTGAGAAAGAAGGAGAGAGGGAACAGGGCGTTTTGCTGCGAGACAGGCTGCACTGATGATCTGTATTAATCGGAGTTTTTGCTGCGACCGCCTTTTCATATAGGTCTTGAGGCTACTGGTGATATGCCTTGCCTACCCACAGATAGGAATATTTCGCTTAAAGTATGAAAATAAATATGATTAGTTCTCTATAAATATTTTTTATTAATTCTGTTTTGTGTGCCAATTTGAAATCCTAAATTTAAGTGTAATCATTAAAAGTAAATTAATTAGTTGTTTGTTTTAGTATTCATTTTCGTATTTATTTTAATTTGTATTTTTATTAATGTTGAATTATTTGGCCGTCCTGCGAGTATACACGCAGACTAACGGCATCATTTCTATGTCGGTTCCAACACTTTGTCTTTATCTGCTCGTTCTGAAAAATTTGCAACTTAAGCAGATTTTGATTTGAGGTGGATATCCAAGAATTAGGCTCTTGAACTTTCTGCCCGCGGCCGTTGTTTTAGCCTTCCAGAAAGAAGATCTTATAGAAGCCGTTCAATTTTTAAGAAAGAAAGAAAAAGACTGAATGCATTACAAATGGAGCCTCTTTTGCGATTAAAACGTACAAGTTTCTTTCTGTCTTCTAGTATAATACTTTGCGGCCTGATGGCTAATTGGCTAACGCTCTGGCCTGTGGTACCAAAGGTTTCAGTTTCGAATCCTGACGGTGGCATGGATGCTTGTGAGGGGTTCAGAATCCACGTTAAACTGTAAGTCCCGGTCTAATGAGCCCAAAGTGTGCAAATGATCATAAGACTACAAACCAGACCCCCCTGTTGTTGCTGTAATAAGTTCGATAAAAAAAAAACACAGCATGATAATAAATCAGTTTTATTGACTTGCTAGGTAAAGCTTAATGACAAGCATAATGTGTGGAAAATTTAACTTAAGCATAACAACTAACAAATAATTGAAATGAATCCCACTAACATTATAAATTAGTGAACATCTCGTTGTTACCCTCGGTAGTTATATAGGGGTAAAGAGTGCCGCATATGTATGTGTATCGATGTTTGGAATGTATATATCCTGAATCAAACATATGATTTTTATCCTGAAAATCCCCCACGAACGGAACAGCTAAATTAACGCGAATGAAACCGCGGAGTATCCACTTGTAAAAAAATACTAATGAGATTTATGTAATTGTGATTTTTCACTGACAATAGTGGATCAATTTTACTTGTACCAATTATTAAAAGAGATTTAAGATGCTCATCTGTTAACTTAGATCTGTAAACAATCTTTGTGTACTTCATTTTGGAGAATGAAGCGAATTTAGCAAGCTTATGTTCACTCAGAGCGCGTACTCGGCGACTAGTCTAGAAATTACAGATCATGGCAGAAAAATGAAAACGGTTTTGGCCCTTGGTACTTACTGGAGTAAACAGTATGGCCCTAAGGCTGGAAAGTTTGGAAACCCCTGATGTAGAGGAACGGGTCGGTGGTAGGAGTGTAGAATTTGTAAATAGTAGATATTGCACTAGTAGGAGTTTTTCTTTGCTCAAAGTTTGAATTCTGATTAAGTTAAATATATATTTTGGTCATTTTTCTAAATAATCATGCTGATTATTCCCTTTTATAAATAATTATTCTGATTATTCTATAACGGACAAATAAAGTTGGAATTTATTTTATCTTAAATTTAACAAAAATTGCATGAAATAACTAAAACATTGACTTAATAATAACTTATAACTTACGATTTTATTCCTTTGGATTAATTATCATTATTTTCTTAAATAACACACAATACAACCTTATTATAACACGATCATTCAAAAACATAAATTATATCCGCATTATAACAGTATTATTTCGTAGCTTAGGTTATAAATAAAATAAAAAAGAAATTGAATTAATATTCTAAGGCAATTAAAATATTCGTGAATATTACAGTTGGAAAATAAAGTACAAAATAAAATGTAGAAAAATACAAATATCTACTGAATATATTATTGTTATTACAATTTTTGTAGATTGATTTCATTTCATGATAATTGTATCAGATTTTAAGCTCTTTATTTTTTTAATCTAATTGAAAATACAACACTGTTATATTGATTGGAATTCAAAATACCTGGTATAGTTCTACTTGAGTAGAACGTATTACTGCATTTACACAACAAATTAGAATGTATATATGTAATTTAAAAAATATAAATAGAAAGTTTATTTAAAGGTAGGAAATTATTTGTTAAACTAGGAAATTAAATGTAGAAAGTAGAATTTTAGGAATTTGTAATAAGAATGAAGGAAATATATGTAAATGGTGTGAGGTAGTTTACACAAAAAGAGCAGGAATTTTCTAACAAAGTATATTTTAAAAGTAAAAAATTTAAAAAGGTTGAATTTCAAAAAGCTTAAAAGTAGGAAATTTGTTACTAAAAGTAAGATTTTAGGAATAAGTAGTAGAAAATTGGAATTTTTTTTTAATAAGTAATAGAAAGTTTATTTAAATGTAGGAAATTAAAAAAAAAAAAGATTACAAAAGGAAGTGAAATAAAATCGAATTTTAGGAATTTGTAATAGAAAGTAGAAATGTATGTTAAAGTTGTGAAGAAGTTTATAGGAAAAAAAAGAAGTAATTTTAAAAGTAAAAAAAAAAAAAAAATTGAAAGGTAAAAGATTTAAAAAGGTTGAAATTTTAAAAACTTTAAAAGTAATAAGTTTGTCATCAAAAGTAGGATTTTAGAAATAAGTAGTAGGAAGGTTTTTTTTTTTTTTTTTTTTTTTTTTTTTTTTTTTTTTAAATAATAGTAGAAAGTGTTTTTAAAAATAGATAGGAAGTTTATAGGAAAAGCGGAAAATTTTTAAATAGTAAAATAAATTTAAAAGTAGAAAATAAGAAAATTAAAAGTAGGAAAAGCAATACAATAATAATAATAACAATAAAAGTAAGAATTTTATTAGGAAGAACGTATTTATTATTTAATACACAGGGTGATTATAATTAAAATCCCACTTTCAAAATGCTGTCAAAAAAGAACCCTTTCGTCACAATGAGTTCAAATTCGAACTGAAGATACTTAATGGGAAAACGGTATGTCATTTTTTTTCGTCAAAAAACCGAAATAATCATGCACGTTGAACACTACAGTTGGTTGAATGTGCAACTCATGCCAAGTACGTTATCATTTCGATTCAAACTATCACTGGCATCCGAATTCACTTTCTTTAGGCTACTAACAGCGCCATCTATTGATACACTTTGAAACTGTTTTTTGATGCCGTAGCGTTTCCTCCTTTCTTCAAGTATCTTCAGTTCAAATCTGAACTACTTGTAACGAGTATTTCTTTTTTCTACAGCATTTTGAAAGTGGGACTTCAATTATAATCACCCTGTATATAGATAGAATGCGTTTTTGTATAGCTACTCAAAAGTAGAACTTCATATACTACAGGATGGCAGCTTTTTCTCTAGCGACGTACTATACTGTAATTTGATCCCCGTTTGATAATTAGTTGAATTCAATACCTAAACAGTAAATGGATGAGAACTTAAATACTAAAACCTGCGACAAGAATTTAATATCTGATTTTCGATTTCCACACGGATGAGTTCATGAACGTGATTAGGCCTAATATAATGACTCGTATTTCTTTTGCAACATGAGAAGTGTTACTGCTCACAAACACAGCGGCGCACCCTCTTTTTAATACATGGCATCAGAACGAGAAATGTTTAATGCATCCCATGCCGTTACTGTATTGGAGTTCAGTAATAAAGAAAGGACGAAACAATGTCCACTCGTGAGCGACGTAAGTTCAAAAAAAATTTCATTTCTTGAACGCCTCCGTTCAATTTTGCAGCAGCGTTCAGATCTTCTCTGTGGCTATGACGTCACCTTTTTTTCTGGTTTACTGCGGATCTCTTGATTCCTGTAAAGAGAAGAAACTTATAGTAGTGCAATTCAAAGCGAATTGTACAAAATAAAAAGCACACAGTGCCACCACTTTATATCCGTGTTTCAGAATGAGTGCAATTTCATGGTTGGACGAGAAAAATTGTGTTTGTTGTGCGACCTTTGTTTGGAATAGGACTCGCAAATTGACTCAACAACCTAACAAATACCAAACAAGCCGTAATAGCCATTGTCTGTAGTAACCAGTAACCAAACATGCCGTAGCAGACATTGCCTGCAGCCAGTAACCAAACAAGCCGTAATACAAATACCAAAACAAATCGTAATACAAATACCAAACAAGCTGTAATACAAATACCAAACAAGCCGTAATACAAATACCAAAACGAATCGTAATACAAATGCCAAACAAGCTGTAATACAAACACCAAACAAGCCGTAACACAAATACTAAAAGTAAAGAGTTACTTACTATAGTGAAAGGCCACTTAAACTGAAACATAGAACCTGTTCTATTAGATATTCGAAGATGCGCGCGCCGCATGCGTTAATTAATGCGTCGCAGACTATAATTTAATTATTCTGCGAACTCATAAACGAAACAGGCAATATCTGTCCTATATTCGCAAAAAAAGTATTTTAAAATCAAAGTGAATTTCTTCGCGTCATTTTGACAGTTCATTTTTGAATCTATGAATGCCACACATAATGTATTTTTTTAATGCATTTCGTTTTCACTACTTTGGCCATTCTAAAATAAATACATTTGTAAAAGTGTGATAATTCTCACAGGCCGGAAAAATATTCAAGGCGGGCCGCGGGTTGGCCACCCTTGCACTAAACACTTGTTACTGCACTTGACGCTTTTCATTGGATGTGTGTCAAGAAATTTGGCTCACTTGGCGAATCTTTCTCCCTCCTCCAGAGTGTCCGGCAGCGCCCTGCCTTTGGTTTCCGGAAGCAGGTAGATGAGGTATCCGCTGAAGATCGCCATGGCTCCGGGAATCGCCATGGGCACCCACGGATAGGTCACGTCGCTCTAAAAAAATACGTATTGATTCATCAACTCAATTTAAGATTGCAAATGTACAAGAATACGCACATAATGAGACACATCCATTGGGTTGGCAACTAAGTGATTGCGGATTTTAAATAAAAAGGAAAATTCAAAATTTTTGCTTAAAAATCTAACTTTATTCAACAAAAATGAGAAATTTATTCTGAAAGAAAGATAATCCAATGTTATGCATACCAGTTGGCGCACAAAAGGTGCGATGAGAGCGCCAATTCTGGCAAAAGTGGAGCCGGATCCCAAAGCCACATTCCTCACCACTGTGGGGAAGATTTCAGGCGTGTAAACGAAGAGCGTGTCGAAGGAGGCAGAGCTGAAGAACTTCCCGGCCATCGAGAAGAAAACTGTCAACCATACTATATCTGGAATTCACAAGGTTATGTTCATACATTTAACAAATTTTAGAATGTATCAAAACTTTTTTCCATCGTTGATTAATATGGCTAATGTTGACGTATTAAACAATGGAGACTTTTGCGTTGATACTGCAAAGCCGTATCACCCTCTATTTTAGCTCGATAGTGTCAAAATCCTTCAATATAAAGAGTTATTTTACGCTATTGAATTTAGTTCTCACTACAACTATCTGTTGCCTCATGGATAAATAGCTCCCCGTGCACAGTGGAAGTCAGCGCCCGGTAATGTAAACATCCTGTCCGCGTACGACGTGAGCTGGCTGGAGGAAGAAAGAAATGTAACATCGCCAGCATGCGTTTGGTTTTGGAATAAAAGAGGCGTGTTTTTTACAGACCACTAGTGTTATGTGTTTTATTCTGAGACCACAACACTATTTGTTACTTCTATGACGATGTTGCTAACCGGGAAAGGTACTGACTTACAAAGAACAAGAGAAATAAGTTTACCGCGTATATTTAGACAATTATCATGCTATTCTATTTTGATCATGTTTCCTTTTACTTTAATTTATCCTTTCCTTGCAGAGAAATAAAATTTGTGACTTTCGATGGTAAAATATACATTGATGGAGTTTTGAAGCCTTATTTTTCAAAGCTATGCCATTACGAAAAAGTTGCAGTTTAAGAAAAGACCCAATATCTAATAATAAAATATCTCAGCCGTTAATAAGCAACAAGCATTCTATTTCAAGTTTCGATTTTGAACGACACTTAGCGGAAATATTATTATTAGAAAAAGACGTGGCAACAATATCATCTAGATGTTGCTTCGTGCAACTCGTGTTGCCTTTATAGAGATGTATTAAATTAAAATTTAACGAGACAAAAACAAATACATACGGTTTATTTTGTAATAACTTTCACTTGTGGGTCTTTCCATTTGCCTTTGTCATAAATTTTTGAAATTGTAAAGGGAAGAAGTAAAATTGAATACAAAGAACTAAAGGAAGACAGAAGACTAAGAATTAAATTAAAACTGAAGACTATAAACTAAAGAAAAGCTTTAAGACTACAATCTTTCTCCTAGCTAAGAGTTATACGAAGATTGGAGAAAGACCAAAAGTAAGAATTATAGAAAGACTGAAGATTAAGAACTAAAGGAAGACAGAAGACTAAGAACTAAATTAAAATTGAAGACTCTAAACTAAAGAAAGGCTATAAGACTAAAGTCTTTCTCATAACTAACAACCAAATAAAAACAAGACTAAAAATTAAAGAAAGATCAAAGACTAAGAATTATAGGAAGACTGAAGACTAAGGTTAACTTAACTAAGGTTTAAAGAGAGTGAAGATGAAGAAAGACCAAAAACTTAGAATTATAGAAAGACTGAAGACTATAAATTAAAGAAAAGCTAAAAGACTAAAGTCAGAAAACTAACAAAAACAAACAAATGAATACTAACAAATTAAGAACGACAAGACTAAAACTTAAAGAAAGACAGAAGACTAAGAGTTATAGAAAGACTAAAGACTAAGAGCAAAAGTGAGACAGAAGTCTATGACTTAAATAAAAAGTGAAGATTATCAACTGAAACAAAGCATATAAAAGTCTTTTTCATAACTAAGAATTAAAAAGAAAGACCGATGATTAAAAATTAAAGTAAGGCAGAGGAATATAGAATGAAAAAGAAGAAAGACCCAAAACTAAGAATTAAAGAAAGACTAAAGACTAAGAACTAAAGGAAGACCGAAGACAAAGAATTAAATTAAAAATGAAGATTATAAACTAAAGAAAGGCTATAAGACTAAGGTCTTTCTTATGACTAACAAATAAAGTAATACAAGACCGAAGACTAAGAGTTATAGAAATACTGAAGATTGAAAACTAAAGGAAGACGACTAAGAACTAAATTAAACCTGAAGACAATAAATCAAAGCAAAGTTATAAAAAAATTTATCTTAACTAAGAACTTAGAATTAAGCTAATAACTACTAATTAAAGATTAATTAATTAATTAAGAACTAAGAGTGTTGATTAAAAACTAAAGAAAGAAGAGAGCGAAGATGAAGATTGAGAACTAAGTTTAACAAGTGACTGAAGACTAAGAACTGAATTAAACCTGAAGACTATAAACCAAAGCAAAGCTATAAAAGTATTTCTCATAACTAAAAAGTAAAGAGAGACTGATGATTAAAAATAAAAGAAAAACAGAAGAATAAAGAGTGAAAATGAAGAAAGGCAAAACTAAGAATTATAGAAAGACTGAAGACTAAGAACTAAAGGAAGACTGAAGACCGCAGTCTTCAGTTATGATTTTATTCTTAAACTAAAGAAAAGTCTTTCCTGTGACTAACAACTAAACATTAAAGAAATACCGAAGGCTTAGAATTACAGAAAGACTGAAGATTGATAACAAAATTTAACAAGTGACTGAAGACTAAGAACTAAATTAAACCTGAAGACTATAAACCAAAGCAATGCCGTAAAAGTCTTCTTCATAACTAAGGTTTAAAGAGAGAATGATGAAGAAAGACCAAAAACCAAGAATTAAAGAGAGACTGGCGATTAAAAAAAAAAAAAGCAGAAGAATAGAGAGAGTGAAAATGAAGAAAGACAAAAACTGAATAGAAAGACTGAAGACTATAAACTAAAGAAAATCTAAAAGATTGAAGTCAGAAAACTAACAAAAACAAACAAATAAATACTAACAAATAAAGAACGGCAAGACTAAAACTTAAAGAAAGACCGAAGACTAAGAATTACAGAAAGACTGAAGACTAAGAATTAAAGAGACACCGAAGACTATGACTTAAATAAAAGCAGAGGATTATCAACTAAATCAAAGCTACAAAAGTCTTTCTCATAACTAAGAATTAAAGAGGGAGACCGATGATTAAAAACAAAAAAAGACAGAAGAATAGAGAGCGAAGATGATGAAAGACAGAAACTAAGAATTAAAGAAAGAATGAAGACTAAGAACTAAAGGAGACCATAATCTTCAGTTATGATTTAATTCTTAAACTAAAAAAAAGATACAAGACTAAAGTCTTTCTTATGACTAACAACTAAAGAAAATTAAATTAAAGAAATACCGAAGGCTAAGAATTACAGAAAGACTGAAGATTGAGAACTAAGTTTAACAAGTGACTGAAGACTAAGAACTAAATTAAACCTGAAGACTCTAAACCAAAGCAAAGCTCTTCCTCACAACTAAATTTTAAAGAGAGAATGATGTAGAAAGACCAAAAACCAAGAATTAAAGAGAGACTGGCGATAAAAAAAAAAAAAGCAGAAGAATAGAGAGAGAGTTTAAAGAGAAAAACCGATGAGATGACCGATTAAAGAGAAAGACCGATGATTAAAAACAAAAGAAAGGAGAATAGAGAGCGGATATGAAGAGGGGACTGACCGGCGGGCACGCAAACCATGGCGATGAGGCAGAGGCCGCTCATGACGTGGGCGATGAGGAGGCAGCGACGGGTGCCGATGTAGATGCAGAGCACCACGAAGATGATGCCCTCGGGGAACTCCACGGCGCCGCTCAGGAAGAAGTTCCAGTAGGGGTTGCCGCCCAGGTCGTTGGTGTTGTACGACAGCGCGTAGTAGATGTACGAGTTGATGAACCTGCACACATCCAATAAGCTATAAAGGTCTGACAAAGCATAAAGTGCCTTAATTGTTTAATATTTTACAGACTGCGTAAATTGTAACATCGACATTCTCTATCGGTTTGATTTGTTGCTCTACGATCATTTTGTGCGCACTTTAGGCTCATTAGACCGGGACCTACATTTTAACATGGATTCCAGATCGCTCACAAACATCTAATCCACTGTCAGGATTCAAAGCTGAAGCCAGTGGTACTAAAGGCCAGAGTGCTAGTCAATTGGCAATCAAGCCACGTTCTCTAATGGAGATTTGAGTGGTTTGGTTTGTTGCTCTACGATCATTTTGTGCGCACTTTAGGCTCGTTAGACCGGGACCTACATTTTAATATGGATTCCAGATCGCTCCCAAACATCTAATCCACTGTCAGGATTCAAAGCTGAAGCCAGTGGTTCTAAAGGCCAGAGTGCTAGTCAATTGGCAATCAAGCCACGTTCTCTAATAGAGATTTGAGTGGTTTGGTTTGTTGCTCTACGATCATTTTGTGCGCACTTTAGGCTCATTAGACCGGGACCTACATTTTAACATGGATTCCAGATCGCTCACAAACATCTAATCCACTGTCAGGATTCAAAGCTGAGCTGAAGCCAGTGGTACTAAAGGCCAGAGTGCTAGTCAATTGGCAATCAAGCCACGTTTTCTAATGGAGATTTGAGTGCTTTGGTTTGTTGCTCTACGATCATTTTGTGCGCACTTTAGGCTCGTTAGACCGGGACCTACATTTTAACATGGATTCCAGATCGCTCCCAAACATCTAATCCACTGTCAGGATTCAAAGCTGAAGCCAGTGGTACTAAAGGCCAGAGTGCTAGTCAATTGGCAATCAAGCCACGTTCTCTAATGGAGATTTGAGTGGTTTGGTTTGTCGCTCGACGGTCATCTTGAGCACACGAAGGCCAAACGTAGATTCCGAACCACTCAAAAACATCTAATCCACCACCAGAATTCGAACCTGCAGCCTGTGGTACCAACGGCCAGAGCGTTAGCCGATCGGCCTTCAGGCCGCGTTCGCTATTGGAAAGGGCTAACATAAATAGTAATATTAATGTACAAGATCGAGAGTTTCGCACGGGTTGGAGCGCCCAAGTTTGAATTTTATAAAATTTTTTAATAAAATTTTAAATAAAATTTTTTTGTAATTATTTAAATAAATGTCTTTATTATTTATGACGGGGAAATGCCATTATATTCTCTTAAAATGTTTTTTCTATTAAATTTTTAGATCTATAGCAATGCACAAATAGAGAGTTTTTATAGAATATATATTACACGAGCTTTAACTGTCAACAAAGGCGAATGGAATTCATCATTTACGTATTTCAAGCTATGCGCATCGACAAGAGGGAGAAAAACTAAAACTCCCACGTGCATAACTTGCTAGAAGCACCCCTCGCGCAATTCAAACCACTCCTGTGCGCCATTGCAACTCGTAACTGTAAGCTAACGATCTAAAAAATCTGTTTCGCTTATCATTTGTTTTCACTTCGGTTAGAACAACATCTGATTAGAAGACACTTTGATTATAGCAACCATCAGTTAACACGGGGTACGTGTACTGTAACATAGCGTAACGGTAGGTGTTTAGTTGGAGTACCAGGGAATTCCCCGTACCTCCATATCAATAATTGCTATAAAAGAAACATAATTTATTAAATCCTAAAGTTAAGTTTTAAAAAGAAAGAAATTAAAACGAGCCCATGCTCTGTGAAAATTAAAAGGCATAAAAAGATTAGTAAATATACAAAATTTTAAATAACAGTTAAACAAAATTATTTAAAAGTAAAGTAACTGTGGCAAATAAAAAGAATTGATAACCGTTACGAAACCAAAAAAATTCTGGATGGCTGAAGAGAAAAAGAAAGGGGAGGGCAGAGTTGTTTGCAAACCAAAACTAAAACATTGCGAAGTTTCGCTTCGGAACAACCGTGACGAAAACAAAACGATTTCCGGACAACGGCAACGGGCGTACCGGTTACGGAGTTCTAATGTGGTTTTAAGAACCACGAAAACCTCCACATCTTAAAGATAGTTAAAATATCTGGCGGAAAAAACGAGAGAGTAAAATGCACGGAGCGTTTTCACCCCGGATCAAAATGAAACGAGTTCTGCAGGAGACAGGTGAAGAAACAAGTGGCTCAAGCGATCGATTTTGTTTGGGTACGGTCTTTAGTTATAATGTCATACACATTTGCAACAATGTCAATAAGAACAAAAAGTTGGAGTATAAGTCCTGACCGAGTTGTAATATCATCAAATTTGCGCAACAAGTCATACAGATTATACAATAATGTCTAAGTGTTCTAAATCAGATGTTGTTCTAGTCGCAGCGTGTTCTAACCAGGTGTTGTTGTTCTAGTCGTAGCGTGTTCTAATTCCGTGTTTCACACGAAATTAGAGAAGACTTTTAATTACTTCTTCACAGAAGCATGGTTTCACTACAAACTTCTAAATGCCAAGTTACGGGCTGGGTCCATGTATAAGATTTCTGTGTATGAATTGTCATAAAACTTTCAAGACTTTAATGGTGTATCCTATGCATGACTCCACATGAAGTCGTAACAAATTTTGAAAAATTAATTTTCATGTTGTAATCAATGTACGAATGATTGTGTAGAATTAGAAAAAGAAATAAAATAAAAACTCACCAGCAAAAGTAGAGAAAGAAAGCATTTCTCCTGAGAGCCGGTATCCTCAGTAAATCGAGCACCGTCTTGTTCTCCTCCTCCTTGTGCTCGATCTGAAACAAATCGATTCAAATCTTCATCGTAATCGATCTTCGTAAAGATCACAAACAAAGGCAAAGGTAGTGTTTTTCAGAGTGCTTAGAGAAAGATATGTCTGCACCTCTTATTACAGAATTAAAACGAAAATTTCTTCCAAGAAGGCTATTGCGTAAATTGAAAATAAAAATAAATAATTGAGAATGAGTACCTTACTCAGGGGGGAAAAATAAAAGATAAACTTTAAAAAAATGAAGAACAAAAGGTTAGTCAAAATATAAAAATGCAAGTTTAATAAATAGAAATAAAAATTAAGACAGAAATTAATATACATAAAAATAAATTTGACCTTTGCACATTGTAGAATCTAAGTTCTAAGGGGAGGGTTCAAAGGAAGTCTCGTGGGAGGAGCAAAAAGTGGAGACAAGGCATTAAGTGGGGCTACGATTTGTAGACTCAGGAAAGAATGTAAACAACTGGAACTACGCCATGGAGAGGATCTGATACTTAGAAACTTGAGGGAAACAGAAAGAATCAGAAACATAAATCAATCTTGATCAGAAATATGAATCACAGAACACAGCTTTTGTAGTGTTGTTGTTCGTTCAGCTGGATTGTAACTGGACGTGTTTGGGTTGTGACTTGTGACACAGGTTTGAGAGCTCACAGCTTTATTGAGACATGACACAACATACATTTAGATATATACAACGTGTGACACATTTAAAGTCATCTAATTAAAGATTGGTGGAAGGACTCCATTTATAAGCCAAAAATAAAGATATTTCCTTTATGGATGAGTGATTGTAAGCTAAACCTCTCTGAGGCAGCGCCGTTGCGTTGTACTTCCTCTCGGGTGACAGTCTGACTGACCATAAGGTCAGTAGGTCTCGAGACTACTGACCATAAGGTCAGTAGGTTTTGTAATTTTATCATTGTAATTTTTTTTCTCACTCATAAGTGTTATATGGTAGCAGCAGCAAAATGCAGTTAGAGTTTGGTATTGTCGTGCATGGATTATTGTGAGGCGCAATCTCTGAACGCCAAGTCATAGGATTATCTATATTACTACTACTACACCACACCACATCGCCTAGATCTGAGTTGTCTCTTTACAGCTTGGGAATGATGTGGGTGAGAAGTCTAATTGGGCTCTGTAAAGCTCTACGATCATATGATACCGGGACCTATGGCTTAAGTTAATTCCAAACCACTACAAACATCCATGGCACCGCCGGAATTCAAACCCGAAATCTGAGATACCGAGTGACAGATAGTTAGCTGAAGATAGTTAAAGGAGGAAACGGTACGGTATAAAAAAAAAATAAAGTTCTACCGATGTTTTCCATACAATCGGGTATGACCTTGCCGTGGTGGATGGGCTTTCCACTCACAGTGTCACAACTGTCGAATGACTTGGAAGTCATTTTTTCCATCAAAAAACCGAAGCAATCCAGCACATTGAACACTACAGTGGGTTAAATATGCAAATCATGCCAAATGCGTTGTCATTTCGATTCAAACTATCACTGGCAGCCGAATTCACTTTCCTTATGCCACTGACAGCGTCATCTATTAATATAATTTTGGAACTTTCTTTTTATTGCCGTACCTTTTCCCTCTTCTTCGAATGTCTTCAGATCAAATGTGAACTCATTGTGACGAGTGGTTCTTTTTTTGACAGCATTTTGAAAGGGGGACTTTATTTATAATCACCCTGTATTACTATTGCATGATTTCTAGGAAGAAAATTTAAAAAAAGTTAGAATTCAATATGAGTGAGTAAAAGATGTTAAAGATAGAAGCAAGGAATTTTTTAATAAACAAAATATTTATAAAAAGTGAACAGGTTATAAATCAAAAGCTCTTCGTCCGATCTGTTAGTAAAAAGAGGAGCCTTTTTCTACAGTAATGAAGCTCGTGAACGAATTTCAGTTCGTTTTCTATTTTAACATTACTAATGTCCTTATAATTACCTGAGAATGATAGTTTATGTAGACGCTGATGTTAGCCTTCGCCTGGTTCATATCTTTGCCGTTCCTCTTAGCGGCCGTCAGGAGCAGTTCTTCGAGTTCTTTGAATTTCCCTTTGGTTAGTAACCAGCGGGGAGTTTCTGGCACCACCCTGTAAGCAGAAATAGCAATATTTAAGGTTGAATAGGAAGTAAAAGCTTCATCATCATCAGCAGAACCATGGTGGGTCAAGGCCTAATGGAAGATTTCGAGACAGAGGATTCGGAACCACGCTGAAATTAGAACGAGTTGTTGCTTCTTGTTCATCATTTACTTTCTTAAACACCAAATGCTCAGATTTCAACTCGAGTTTCAAGGGTTATATATTTCTAACCTATAAAAACCTGTACAGTAACCGGCCTGTCTGTAAATTTGTGTAATTTTGAGAATGCTCAGTCTCATAATGACGGATTTATTTTGTATTATTTGATGACTGATATTGTTTTATTCGAATTGTACACGTTGTCTCACTACTTGACTCAATCACTTTTTTTTAATTACTTCGAGGATCGGGTCTTATTGACCGTTTCCCCGTGAACAGCCCAAATGGGCTGTTACTCATTTAGCACTACCCATGGGGCAGGTGTAGCTTGAAGATAAGCTATAGAGGCGAGTAACACTACTTCCGCAACGCTCTACGATCCTATTAGCAGGAACCAATGGATGGAAAAAAATGGTAATTGGGTTCAAAATCACTACAAACATCCATGGCACCGTCAGGACACGAACCCGAAATCTGTGGCACCGAGGACTAGAGCGCTAGTCACTCGGCCATCGGGCCTCCAATATTAAATATTAGTAGTACTTTATGTTTTTTAACGATACTACTTAAAAACGTAACATGAATTAAATAAAAAGTTGAATTTTTTTTTTCCTTTCGAAAACAAATTTTTCAATTAATATCGATGAAAAATATTTTTTTAGCACTTTATCAGAGAAGTTTTATTTTCAATTCGGGAACTTGATGTTTCTTCTCGGTAATACGTAACGTTTTGTTCTGTTCTACCAGCGTGAATGTTAATCATCATTTCATCGTCGTTATCGGCGACGCAGCATTCCGATGGTGGGCCAAGACGGGAGAGGTGTATTTTTTACGGGGTAAGGTTGTCAGCTCTGCATCAACACGCTACAGTCATATCAGACCGGGACCTACAATATTAAAGTGGATTCATAACCCCTCACACACATGCATGGCACCGCCAGGACTAGAACCCGAAATCTGTGGCACCGAGAGGCCGAGTCAGTCAGTCAGTCCTTGATTCAGGGTGCTCCTTGGCCCCTATAGGACCTAAAGCAGCTGGCTTATTGAGATGAAGGCATTGATAAAACAAGCAATAGGATATGAACATTACAGGTAGTGAGCAAAAACTTAAGTTCCCAAAATTAAGAATTAAAAAGAATACAAAATAGTTAAAAAAGTGAAAAATAATACGTAGAAATTACACATAATAAAAAATTAGAGAAATAAGCAAAAAATTAAAAGATTAAACAAAAAAAAAAAAAAAAAAAAAAAAAAAAAAAAATTAAACACTACGAAATAAAGGAACCGCTGCTAGAAATGATGACTAAAGAATCAGGTCAGGGTCGAACTCACTGCCTAAGACAGCAAGAACAGCACACATGACAACCGATCCAGTTCGTCTAGGACAGTTGAGCGCTAGAAAAATATTTCAGGTTGCCAAAAAATAAAGGGTATTCTTTAGAAGAAAAACACCCTTTTTATCTGCAATTGAGAGAACTCACCAGAAAACGCAGAGGAGGCTCAACCAAGGCACGGTGAAGGCCAACTGCAGCCACCACCAGTCGGTTACCAACCAGGCGATGTAGGGCATCAGCATGTAGGCGATCGTCCATCCGTACTTGTAAGTGTAGCAGTAGATGAATCTGTATTTCTCGCTCAGTATCTCTGCGACTGTAAGATAAATAAATAATATCGTTACGTAAGATAGATATTTATCAAAATTCATTTTTCTTTCATTAGCTTATGCTTGCAAAGTTTTTAATAAAATGTGTTATTAGCAGAAGGCGGAATCGGTTTGGTTTATCACTCTACGGTCATCTTGTGCACACGAGGGCTAGACAGACAAGGACCTGCATTTTAAAGTGTATTTCGAACCCCTCACAAACATCCATGCTACCGCCAGGATTCAAACCTGAAGCCCGGGATACCAAAGCTCAGAGCGTTAGCGACCTGGCCGCTAAAGAAGTCAAAATCGGGAATCAAGCATTTTTGGAGGAGTCGGAGTCAAAAATCGGTTTAAAAATCCAACTATTTTATAAAAATAATTTATTTTTTCGAAATTAAGAGAATTAATATTAAAATTAAATTAGTGTTAAGAAGACAATTCATTTATTGCCTTAAATAATTACAACCACTAGCAAAGATAGCAGTTAACAAATAGGTATTTTCTCGGGTTATAAAAAGCTATCCTTATACTAATAAAAAACAGAATTGTGTCTGCCAATAGGGTTAAGAAATCTGTTTAAATAACAGTTTATAAGCAGAAAAACTGAGGTTTCAGTTTTTTTTTCTCCAATCGACTTGAGTCCTTTAAGATTTTTCAATATTTAATGCCTTCATCGTCTGGGCTATATACGGATGATTCATATATACATATTGTATACACTTTCAAATAAAAATTTTGAACAATTGTGAACGAACATGTTGTATACATTGTAATATACATAAGGCCATTAACGAACATGTTGAACAACTGTGAACTTTTTGAACATCAACGAAAAAGTAGTTATATGCATATTCGAATGACCATGTTAAACAACGCTCTACAATCATATTAGACCGGAACCTATGGATTAAAGTGAATTCTGAACCATTATAAACACCCCTGGCACAGCCGGACTTAAACCCGAAACCAGGGGCACCGCCGGGACATAAACCCGAAACCTGGGGCACGGAATGCCAGAGCGCCAGGCCCCTCACCTTTTATCATTTTATGATTTTTATTCACCAATTATGTGACTGGAGGTACAAGAATATTTATTTCTTAGGCACTTTGTCTTTATTGTAAAGTTAGGGATTAACATCAAAGAACACGTCGTGCATGTGTGTCAGAATGAACATGTTGAACAACTGTGACTAGCAGTATGCTGTATACATGAGGGAAATATCCACTTATACTTTAATATCCACCTATATGTTACACTATACAGCAATACCACCTAATACCTATACGCAATATCCTCCTAGGCTAATATCCACCTATACCTACCATGCGTTGTATACAAATCGTTGTATACATGTGGTCAATAACCACCTATATGCACCACGCGTTGTATACAAAACGTTGTATACATGTGGGCAATATCCACCTATGCGCGTCATACGTTGTATACATGTGGTCAATAACCCCCTATAAGCACCATTCGTTGTATACATCTGGGCAATATCCATCGATGCATGCGTGGAACACGAGGCCCACAAATGCTCAGAAGAAAAATAATGACTTAATAAAGAGATATATACTTAAATGAAATTCTTTCTCTCTCACTAAGAGGACATCTATTGGAGCACAGAAGGAAAAAAAAGGACTCACGTATGACGGGTGCGTTGGTGTAGAGAGAGGTTGCGCCGAGGGCCATGAAGAAGCGGAAGAGCATGAGCATGAGGATGTTGCTGGAGAGGAGAGTTAGGAAGGAGAAGAGCAGGAAGTCGCACACGCAGCCGATCATCACTCGCCGACGACCGAACCTGAAACACACCGTCATTGGTTCAATTCCTCAAATTGAATGCATGCAATTTCACGACACATTTATCCTTTACAGACGCATGCAACTTTCAGGTCACATGCTAATATATCGATATTTTACCAAATAATTATATATTTTTTTCACAAGATGGCGCTTATACGTCTTAATTATATAATGTCTGAGGTAACCAATAACAATATTGATGTTGTTTGGCATTATCATCCATCTGAAACATAGAAGTAAATGCCTTGCAAGTTGCCTGCAGATAAGAACCATCTTGTGCAATTGACTTAAAAAAAAAAAGATCTGGGTTTGTATATCAACAGCAGCTTATTTGTTTGCATTTCAATAATCATTGTATATGATACAGTTTAGTGACTTTTAGGTTACAGTGGGCTATTCGGTATATTTAGGTTAATGTTTGTGCTTTCTTTTATTTTCAGATTTATCTGTTATATATCCAAAATATGAAAGCGAAATCACAAAAAAAGAGGCATTAGAATTAAACGGATTAGCAATAAAAGACCCAAATATTCTTTATTTGTAATGGGCATGTATGGGCTCCACTTTGTAACTGGGTGTGGTTGGGCTGAGGCTTCTAAAAAGCTATCTTGGATCCACCATGAAAGAAGATCGTATGAAAACTATTTTATTATTAAGAACAAAAATAAATTAATGCATCTTTGTGTTTAAAATATACCATTTTCTTTTGCGTTTCTTAAACTAGTCTGTAATACTTTGGTACTTGTTCATTTGGCACTGCTATTTTTATATTTTTTGTAAGTAAACAAAGATTTCTTTCAAGTGAGTGCCTCCTTCAAAGTTGTAAAAATACTTTGTTATGAAAAAAAAAAATATTTTTTCAGATAAAAGTCATAAGTAAAGAATTTATGAAGTATTTCACAAATTCTCCCAAATTCATTAGTAAAAGACTTAGTGCATAAAATTAGGGGTAGGAGTCTGGAGTCGGTACAAAAAAAACCCCGACTCGGTAGTCAGGAGTCAGAAATGCTTTGTCTGACTTTCCACCCTCGGTTATAACCCTCTGATTCTACATTTACTGACTTGAAATTCAAAAGATTCGAAATCAAAAGTGAAAGATTCAATTACAATGCCAGACAAAAAGATTTGCTTCATTAAAACATGAAGAAGAAACGTTTTATTCGCAATATTTCATGGAATGATAATCCTGGAATGAATATTTAATGGAATGACTGGCATAAAATCACAAAACCCTAATAGAATCGCTTTTAACACAGCTGCAGTTCTTTTTAAGAAATGTCCTTAAGACATTCCACTTGTGATTATGAATTCCAGATTTATTTACAGTATTTTATGTTTAATATTTTTAAAAATGATAAAATATTTTCCGAACCTGTCTGACAGTTGACCGCTTATAGAAGAGGAGAAGAGAAAGGCCACCATGTAAATCGTCTTGGACATGGAGATCAACCAATCGTCGTCGCAAACCAGGTTCCACTGCAAAGACAAACAAAATGGTTAAAACATTCTTTTCCTAATAATTCTCTTAATTAAAAGGATTTATGTTTCATTTTTTTAAAATTTGTTTTTATATAAGAAATATTTTGTGTACATATATATTTTTTTAAATGTGAAAGTATAAACTGTGCTAAATTACAATCTTGAAATATAAGCACGAAATGTGTTTTCGGCTACAGAAATTGATTTTTTTTGTTTACATATTTTGTGTTTGAGTGTATTTTATTAAGCTTTTTATAAATAACATTGGCTTCGTTAACAATCAATTAGGAATGCTTTTAAAAATACTAAAATGTCTTGATGAGTTATCATTAATAATTTGTGGAAGATAAGTAGGATCATGCCTTACAAAACTAATTTGGGAAATAAAAGTCAATTTAATAAACTCCATTTTACAAATAACAATGATTTTCAATCAGTTAAAATCCTACGCAAATATTATCTCTATTGGGTTATATTATACGAAACACTTAACAAAAACTATTCTTGTATTGTTACACCAAACAAGGCATTTAACGAAAACTATTCTTACAAATCCTGTCATACGAAGCAATTAATGAAAATTATTCTTGTATGGTTTACGATTCGAAACATTTACCAAATACTATTCTTGTATGATTATATCATATAAGGCATTTAACAAATACTGTTCTTGTATGATTATATCATATAAAGCATTTAACAAAAACTATTCTTGTATGATTATATCATATAAAGCATTTAACAAAAACTATTCTTGTATCACATGAAACATTTAACAAAAATTATTATTTTATGATTATATCATACAGAACATTTAACGAAAATAATTTTTGTAACATCGTACAAAGGATTTTACAAATACTGTTCTTGTATGGTTATATCATAGAAAGCATTTAACAAAAATTATTCTTGTATGGCTGTAATATACAGAGCATTTGGATATTAAAAGGTAATCGACCACTTTAAAATCAAGATTTTCGTAATGGAAAAAAAAAAATCGAATATGTTTTTATTGTTTCATTTTGAAGATCAGACTTTTAGCTTTCGAAGACAATTAGGCGTTTGTTTCTAGACACATTACAGCCTACTAGAACACTGAATTCATGCATTCAAAACTTTATGCTGAATTTCTCAAAAGTTGTATATTTGTTACATGCCCATACGATAACAGTCATAACTGTTATAATCATTTTAAGAATCTAATGAAATTTTAACTGCATGTTTTGAATGATGTTACGTATACATTGAACTGAAAGCGTTTAAATATATTCATTTAGAGAACAGTTATTGGCTTTTGTTACAAAAATTACTCTTGCCTTTTTGCTCTCAATAACTCGGTGAGCTGTCAACCATTTATATTTTAGAGTGGTATCATTCTTTTAGTACAATGCACGTATAATAAATATATGTATACATTTATGAAAGTCAATATTTTGTATATTCTTTTAATTAGTTTTACATTAAGTGAAATATTACACATTTATGGCCATTTTTTGCCAAAATTAACAAAAATGTGCTCATGTATAGGAGATTCATGTTTGCCAATATTTAATGAACTAATTTAACAATAGAATCCAAAAATATTTCCATCAAAACAATTTGAAAATTTCAATTCTGAAGATGTATTGATTCTGAGGGCATATGTATTGATGCATTGAATATGTGTGTATTGATTTTAAGTAGTTTTGTCGCACTGATTCTGAGGGCCAGAGCAAAATTGTTCTTGCCATGCGAAGCATTTAACGAAAACTGCTCTTACAAATCATATATCATACGAAGAATTTAACAAAAATTGTTCTTATTTATTGTTCTTCAAAATTCGTTAAAAAAATTTGGTAACAGTTTTTAATTAATAGATTGTTATGATTAAACTTTACACACATATAACTTGAAAAAAACTTATAACTTAATCATTAACTTATAATAAAAACATATATATAAAATAAAAACTTATAAATAACCGTTATTATTCTTTTTCAGAATGATCATTATCCAAGCTTGATCATTCTAAAAAAGCGATTCGAAATAGCGAGAAATACGACTTACCTCATCCACCATGGTGTTGTTGTACACCGATCTGTCGTACTCCCAGGCGGTGCACTTGATCACATCGGCCCCGGTGTCGCTGTAGAGAGAGCCGTTCTGGAGAGAGGTGTTGTACATGGTGCACTGACTGTACTCGTAGTGTCCCGTTCTGTCTTTCACCAAAGGAATGCTGATGTTCTTCCATAGCTCCACAGATATGTTGACTTCAAGAACCTACCAATAAAATATTGGAAAGTGAGTTATTATTATAAAAGTAGGACGGCTTGCCCGGTTGACGGAGTGCCTTGGTTGCCTAGCAACCACTATCTCCTGGTTTGTGAATGAGAGAAGTTTCTTAAGCTTTAAGCCATGGATTAGATAGAAAAGGAGTACGATATATTTACACACACACATATATATATATATATACATTATTAATTTATTTAAAAATAATTAACTTAATAATTTTTCTTTATTAATTTTTTTAATTAATAGAAGAAAATTATGTATATATATATATACATAAATTTTTATGTTATTAGTATTATAATTTTTAAGTAAGGAATAAATGTTTAAAAGGAAAAAAAAATAAAAGCTAATAAAAAATAATAATAGAAACAAAAACAATTGAAGTAGGAAAATTGTGACTCAGCGGAGAATCGGAAAGGAGGATATCGAAACGTTAATGAATACTATTCAAAAAAGCGTTTGCGATTTTTGAAATCAGAAATGCCGTCATCACAGTTACTTAGATCATTCAAAACAGAATTATCAATATTGGGAATAGGGTTATAAAAATTGTGTGCAATTTTATAAACAAATCATTTAAAACTTGGGAGGGAAAGGGCATGTATGATGTTATAAAAGTAGTAAATATTATAATATATGTTGTATAATAACATTAGGTATTTTCCATTATAGAAGAACTTGGTTTCCGAGCATCTGATCCATTGAATAAACTTGGCATGTTGGCAATTTTAATGAGGGAACTCCACCGCCATAAGTAAAAACCATTCTTCCAAGAAGATACTCATCTTTTCAGGAAGGACTTTTAAGAAAACCTACTGACCACTTATTTATTTGTGTTAAGAAAGCTTGAAATGGGTCAATTGTGGCAGTTCTTACCCTTTTATTGTACAAAAATTGCATCTCATATTCTGGAATGACAATGTTTGAAACTACGATGGACTTTCTCCATTCCAATGTCTATGGATTGCAGAGAATGCTCGTAGAAAGTAATAACACTGTGTTGCTCTACGTCTGAACATTAAAATTTGTTCTACATCTATGTTCTTTTTTTGATCTGCAAAATCAGTTTTTGCTGATCGCATTTTTGATTTCTATGCTTATTAAATGATTTTCGGCCTGTGCGCATTTCGGTTCTTGAACAATTTCTTCCTTTTCTTTTTCAGAAGATTTGAAGCACTTCAGGGGCCGATTTTAAATGTGAAGATTCAAAATCGTCTTCAATCTGTTTCTGTGGCCTCCCACGTTCTTCTTTCTTCACATAAAAATCACCTCTTTTGAATATTCTAAAGCCCTCCGATTTACAAGCATTCGATGAGATTCTGCAGCATTTTTCTTCAAATGGAAAAAGAAAATCCATGCTGACCTCAAATCATAATTTCCAGGTACAAAATCCGACATGTTCAACGCTATAACAAATTGTGTTGGTATTATTGTAAGTTGCCAACTGGAGTACCGATTCCGGAGTACCCGTGGGGATGGACCCCTTAACCTCCTCGTCTTAATTCATAAATGAAATTTACGATTTTTAATTAGCTGCTTAATGTTAGTATGTGATAAAAATAAAGTTTCTAAAAATTTAAAAATTCTAAAATGTAAATAAAAGTAAGGAAAAAAATAAAAAGTTAAAATGAAAGTTATAAAATTATAAAGTATTTAAATTAAAAATTCGGTACCCTCAGGGATCTCTTTATGTCGATGGCATAAAAATATTGTATAAGATTAAAATTGTGAATTGCTGAACGTGTGGGTCGTAACGATGAATCTGTAATAAAAGCATTAATAACCCTCTCCCCGAAAAAAAAGGCTGTTCTCAGAACCAAACATCTGGTATTTTATATATAATATTTCATTTTTTCATAATTTTTGTCTAATCCTTTTATTTTACAAGAAAAAAAGGGGTAAAAAAAATAATTAAACCTAACAGTGGTAAAATCGGCAGAAAAGAATAAAGGTGCACATCGTAGCTGAATAGCGAATGGAGCTGGGCTTTGGTTCGAACCTTCGACCTTGCGGTCAGAGATCCGTTTCTTTACGCCTGCGCCAGTTCTTCTTTTTTTAATGGAAGGCCGCAAATTTTTAAGCCAAATGTTGGGGTATGAAACTTATATTGTTGTAAGTTAAAACTCTTTGTCAGATGTCAGAAAAGCAAAGGAAGCTAATGACAGGACTTAATGGTAACTACGTTGACAGCTAGGGCCATCTATGGGGAAAATTTCGGTTTCATATTTACAGACGGGATATTATATATATATTACACAGTCCAATTCACATTAACGTGACCACCTGTCAAAAGCCGGAATATGCACTCTTGTATATTCTGGCTTTAAGTGGAATTCTCTATACACACTCCACTGCAATGTGCTGCCACCTGCCTTTTGTGATGGGATATTTCACGTTGACGAGTAGGTGGTGGTCACATTAATGGGACTGGGCTGTGTGTGTATATATATATATATATATATATGATTACATTTCCTAGCATATGAAAAAAAATTTGAGTAGTCGCAAATTAAAGAAGTAATTAATGTAGTGAAAGTCGAAATAAGAACTGACAGAATGCGCAAATTAGGGAAGAGGGAATAAGTTCATTTTAACTGGCAAGAGTGATACAGAGACAAGTCCCGATTCTAAGACATGCGACTAACTAGTGCGCGTGTCGTATTTGAGAGGACCTACTATACTAGACGAACAATCATTAATTATTGCATTGTGCAATGATTAGAAATTCACCAAAGTTAACGACGATAAGAACCTCTGATTGCGTTATTGTGACATCACTGCAATCTATACAAAGTTTTAATGAAATCGTAAAACTCAGTCTCCTCGTGCATTTTCACAATACTTTAAAAATTCGCCTTCCCTTTCGTCACTGTGTCTGTAATTGAACAATGCAACGCATTTTTTTCGTTTTATTTCGGGATTGTTAGAAGATAGTTTTTAGCACGAAATATTTCTTTCGCTGAATACACAAATCACTGTTCATTTGATTGCTACTTTGGGATATTTCGCCACTCTTTATACAACACGATGCCAATTTGGCATTCAATTTCTGAAAAGCACTTTGTTAAAGAAAAAAATATCCATTATTTGTAACAATGCGGAAATTATGTTTAAATTTTATCTGTAACTAACAAAACCTTGGATCAAATAGGCTTCAATTTATTAATTGTTTTTTCTAGTACAAATATGTAATTCGTTCCGAGATTATTACTTCATCACTTTCGAGTTATCTAATTGTTGTTGTTCTAATGTAGCTGGCAATACAGAGACAGTTCATATTTGTGCCATGAGCTAGGGCTGCACCGCTGCTACTCGTTGAGCACTACCCAGGGGGCACGTAGCCTGAAGATAGGCTACGGAAGCGGAATAACACTACCGCCGCAACTCTCTACGATCCTATATACGGTTTAAATTGGATTCCGAACCACTACAAACATGCATAGCACCGCATGGATTCGAATCTGAAACCTGTGATACCGACCACTTGGCATCAGGCCCCCGTTCACTAACTTGACATACACATGACAACAGGGCATGTTTCCTAATATGCGAAAATACATTTTGCAGCAGTGCTAATATTCCACTTTTTGCTGAGGACTCTGCTGCTTTTCTTATACACGGATGGACCACAGATTCGTGATAATTTACTACCTTTATATAATAAAATATAGACTTTACAGTGTGTATTTCCTACTCTTTTTGCACATTGATGGTGAAGGGATCATCGGAGGCTTGAATTTTGAAAGAGGGTCGCAAACCATAAATGTTCAAGAACCACTACATTAGCAGCCCATCGACGATAGCATTAGCGTTTGGTTGTGATATTTTTCAACAACTACCTCGTATTTGGTTGTCACAATGCATTTCGTATTCAACAGTTTTACTTTGTCACAACACATTTCGGATTCAACAACTAACTCGTACTTGGTTGTGTTAACACATTTCGGATTTAACAGTTTTGTTTTCTCACAACACATTTTGGATTTAAAAGTTTACTTCGTCATAACGCATTTCGGATTTAACAGTTTTACTTTGTCGCAACACAATTCGAATTTAACAACTACTACGTATTTGGTAGGGCTAATTGTCCCACATTTTCGTGTAGTGAGAGGGAAACTCCAGTAAATAATCACCATTCATAAACCATAATCTGGTGAATAGTACTCCAGAAAATAACCACCATTCATGATCTGGTGAATAGTACTCCAGAAAATAACCACCATTCATGGTCTGGTGAATAGTACTCCAGAGAATAACCACCATTCATGGTCTGGTGAATAGTACATTCTATTTTAGTACTCGAAATGTCTGGTTTGAAAGTTACAAAAGAAAGGCGAATCAAAAGCTCTGGAGTCGATGGTACACCTTGAGGAAGGGGAAATCTCTAAAGTGACCACAGGAGGGAAGTATCTTACCTGGGGCGGCCTAGCGCACCAGTGGTCCATGTTGGGAGCGAAGAAGGTCATGGTGAAGTCGTGCAGGCAGTGGGCGGCCGAGCAGAAGAAGGTGAACATGAAGATGGCGAACTGGTAGCGTCCGTGGCCCCCGATGATGTCGGTGTATTCCTTCACCACCGACGACTCCACCGCTCCGTTCGCTTTCACAGATGCCGTCATTGCACTGGCTGGTGGTGCTGGCTACTCTGCATAGTCTGCAACAAAGTTCGTGTTCAGCAACTACCTTGCATTTATTCATGATGACAGATTTTTTATTCAGCATCTACTACGTATTTATTAGATAAAAAAATTTTGATTCAACAGATACCTCGTATTTGATTGTGTTAATGGATTTCGGATTTGACAGTTTTAAGTTATCGTAACACATTTCAGATTTAATAATTACCTCATATTTGGTTAGGATAAGACCTTTAGAATTTAACAACTACCTCATATTTGGTTAGGATAAGACCTTTAGGATTTAACAACTACCTCATATTTGTTCAAGTTAACACATTTCGGTTTCAACAACAACCTCATATTTGGTTAAGATTACACATTTTGGATTTCACAAATGCCTAATATTTATATAACAATTACCTATTCCAAATATATAGAATAACTCATTTCGGATTTAACAAATACCTAATATATGGTTAGAATAACTCATTTGGGATTTAACAGCTACCTTCATATTTGGTTAGGGTAACACATTTTAGATTTAAACAACTACCTCTTATTTGGCTAGGATAACACATTTTGGATTTAACAACTACCTCTTATTTGCCTAGGATAAGACCTTTAGGATTTAACAGCTTCCCCATATTTGTTCAAGTTAAGCAACTACTTCTTATTTTGTTTCTAAATCCACAATATGTTACCCTAAACAAAATACGAAGTAATTGTTTAAGATAACATATTGTGGATTTAAACAACTATTTCGTACTCAATGATAACACATTTCGGATTTAACACCTACCTCTTATTTTCTTAGGATAACACATTTCGAATTGACAAATACCACCTGATATATTCTCCACACATTGCTCCTTCTGATTACCACTTGTTTCAACATTATATGTCTGAGGAACATTTCCATTCTTTTGAAGAAGCCAACAAATCAACTTGATTCATGGACGGCCTCATAAGACAAATTATTTCGAAGAAGTGTTTTGCCAGAGAAATGAGTGTCTGGCGATGGACAATACTTTGATTAATACATCAATTGATTTCGTAACGAAATCAATGCATTTTTTATGATACAGAACCCACAAAAGTGTAGTCGTGTTGTAGGAAGGTTCGAATCTGCTATAGGTAGTCGCCTCGCAGCATTTCAGAAACGAGGAGACTCGTTGGTAATTGTGGCACTGCATGTAAAAGCATTTCGCATCGATAGTTAGACTTCCTGGTAAGAGTTTTATTGAGTTTCTCCCATACGACACACACACATTAGACAGTTTCTTCTAAAAAGTTTGAGCAAAGGACAATAATCCCCCATCCTCTCCGTCGTGGCATGCATAAGTGAAACGTAGGGCCCCGTGAGACAAAAACAAACAAAAAACGTTCTCTTTTTTGTCATGTCCTAGAACCGAGCAACTGAAACTATGGTCATCTCTACTGTGATCTTGTGCACACTTTGGGCTAATTAGACCGGGACACCTACAGTTTAACGTGTATTCCGAAACACTCACAAACACCCATGCCACAGCCAGGATTTGAACCTGAAGCCTGTGATACCAAAGGACAGAGTTCTAGAAAGCCCTTTTGGGGACTACAAAGAACTCCGTCTAGTTAAGAATGGATTTGTTTTAAAAATAGGCAGAGATTCGGAGTCGGGAACAAGGAGTCGGAAGTCGAGTACTTTTGAAGGTTTTAAAATCCGACTCTCGACTTTTATTCACCAATATTCTAGGAAATAATGAAATTAAGTGTTAAGATAAGGTTTGATGATAAAAAACCCCACAAATCGAGCTTGTTTCCCATTAACAAAAAGGAAAAGAATGCAAAGTTACCTACCAGAAAGAATTCTTGATCAAAAGACGTTCGATGGCGAATTCATCGCCACGTTTCGAAACATCTTCAAACAAAACAATAAACTCGTAAAAAGAAACTCATTCTGTCGCAACCTGCGAACGAATGACTCAAGACGAGCTTGATTGGCTCATTGTTTCCCGAACAATATCGGTTTCTGAATTTCATGAATTCAGAAACAGTTATCCGTGTCAGCATTCGAGAGAAAATCTCTCTGGTTGATAAGTTTCTCACTTCGTAAAGTCTTAACGTTAAATGCAGGTGCGAAAAGTCCTTGATCGAGAGGAGTTGGGAGTTAAGCAATTTTGAAGGAGTCGGCTTAAAAATCCGACTCCCGACTCTTATATAAAAAATATTTATATTTTTCAAAATTCTGGGAATTAATTGTTAAGGAGGCCTTCCAATTGTATCCTTCAATAATACAACCAGTAGCAATGATAGTTTTTACTTTAGAAGCAAACCAAATAATAGTTGAGAGGCTGTCTTCAGTACTGAACCTTATAAAAAATTATTTTGGATTGAAGATCGTATAGAACAGGGATGGGCAAACTTTTTCGGTAGCGGGCAAAAAATCGAAAAAAAAAAAGTTTGGCGGGCCAAGTTAAATTTTTCTAAACATTTATTAACAATATACAAGTATTACAATTTAAATATGTTAATGAGATGAATGAAATTGAGATGAGACACGCTGGTTTTTTCTTTACAACTGTAAACAAATATTTCCAGGTCCATTCATCATTAAAAACACGCCACTCTGAATTAACTTTACGTTTTTTATTAGCCATTTTGGGGGTGAAATATTTTACGAATAACCCAAACAAGCACTAGCTACGCTATACTTTTAATTATTTCACCACTATTCTCAATGATGCTATATGTCCGCAGTCTTTCCATACGCAATCAGAACTCGCACCAAAAGAAAAAGCCGTTGGCTGGAGCTTAAAATGCGCAGTCTGCCACATGTGAGGTCTAATTCACCTATATTGGATTCCCATATGCTTGCGCCCCAAGAAAGAGATAACGCTTGTTGGCGTCAATCTATAGTTATAACTAACAAAGAAGTTCCGCTTTTAACATTTTACCGATGGAAAGCTGTCTGTGCTTGCTATTTTCGTTGATTTATGTTTTGTAGAACAAAAATAGAGAAAGTAAAAAGATTACCAGTCCTTTGAAAAGGGAATATTTCTTTTAATTTGCCTCGGACCGGCAAATTAAAATTCTATCCACGGGTCGGATAGAATCTCCCGGAGGGTCGTAGTTTGCCCATCCCTGGTATAGAACATGGGTAGTCAACCCGCGGGCCGCACGCAGCCCGCCTTGAACATTTTCCCGGTCCATAAGATTTATCACACTTTTATAAAATATATTTATTTCATAATGTCCAAAGTAGTGAAAAGAAAAAGATATAAGAAATTAAAATGCAATAATTACATGAAATATGCAAAATAAAAGAGAAGACTTACAGCTGCTTTTGAAAGCCGATTCAGTAATTTAGAGTTACATAAATACAAATTTCTTGAAATATCTCCTTTTTATATCGAAATCGAGTCAGCCCTAGAATATCTCCAAATGGAACTGGTTGACTTACAATGCAATATTGAATTAAAACACATTTTTGAAACACCAGAATCAAAAATAAATTTTTCTAGCACTTATGTCACAAAAGAGAAATTTTCCAATTTAAGAAATCTGGCACAAAAAGTAGTTAGCGCTTCTGATTCAACTGACACCTGCGAATCGTTTTTTTCGAAAATGAAATTGACACGACACAACACAAAACTCGCTCAAACATAACGGTTGCGACATAAATTACGATGTGCAAATACTCAAAAACTCAGATTTGCAAAAGCTAAGCGAAAGAGTGGAGAAACACATTTTGCACTTGTAAAACATATATTTTTGAATAAATTCATTTTTTTATTTCGTTTATATTTATATATTAGTTAATGTGATGCTTTGAGTGATACTATGATGTGAGGCTTTGAGAAAATTATTCTCAATATTAAATCTAATATTTCCGAAAATCTACATTCGGAAATTAATTACTTTTTCATTTAAATGTTATTAATTACAGAAAGCAGTTTTGTTTAACGGAAACTCATTTAATTACATTATATAAATAATTAACATGCTTTTAATAGGTAAAGAGAGATTTGGTTTGTCGCTCTATGGTCATCTTGTGCACACGAGGGCTCAACAGACCTGGACCTACAATTTAAAGTGGATTCCGAACCACTCACAAACATCCATGCTACCGCCAAGATTCGAACCTGAAGCCTGTGATACCAAAGGCCAGAGAACTAGCCACATGGCCATCCAGCCGCAGGTAAAGAGAGAAGTTTTTATTCAATAAAAATTTAATATTTTTGAGAAAATTACGTCAAGTCTTATTAAATATAACATATTAAATCTACGCTTATACTTATAAAATTTACAATAGGATGCTGTTTGCTTTTTCCATTAAATTCATTTAAGTACAGAAAATAGTTTTGTTTAACAGGAAAGTCATTTAATTATATTATATCTAATTAAAGAGGGCCTGAATGGCCGAGTGGCCAGTGCTCTGGCGCTCGGTACCACAGGTTTCGGGTTCTAGTCCCGGCGGTGCCGTGGATGTTTGTAGCGTTCCGGAATCCACTTTAAACAGTAGGTCCCGATCTAACATGGTTGTTAGGCTGACAATCCTACCCAGTAAAAAAAGAAAAACATCTCCTGTCTCGTAATCTGCCAGTAGGCAGACAGCCTTGGCCCACCATGGGGCTGTTGCGCTAATGATAATAATTACAGAAAGTAGTTTTCTTTAACAGGAACTACTTTTAATTACATTATATAAATAATTAAAAATCTAGTAGGTAAAGAGAGAAATTTTTATTAAATAAAAATTTAAACACCAAGTCTTATTAAATGCAACATGTTCGAAGTATAAAATTTTTTACTCACCGGAGGACATTTCTGAAATCAAACTGAGAGCTTTCAAAATTAAACTAAAAGTGGCGTTCGCTACCCTTTTTTTCTTTTTATATGAAATATTTTTTTAACTATCACGATTGCGGGTCACTTATCACAATGCTGCGCATCACAAAATCATTTCCTTACAAACTTTTATCTCTCGTGTTAAAATAGATCTTGAATACTATACTATGACATTGTATATATTCTTATCCAAATAAACAGTACACTTTTAAATCACAGTAACCCTACGACGCCGCCATATTTTCTCAATGGTTTTCTTACGTATTCTTATCGTTTCATGATAAAAATGTCATTCTGTTTTATTACCTTACGCCATTTTTACTTCATTTTATTTTTCTGAAATTCACTCGCAAAAATTTTCACTGAATCCTCAGACAGAAGTGGAAGTAACTGCACATAAGTGGTTTTTCTATTTTTTTTTTTTTTTATCTTTTATGTTTTACGAATCTTCCATAAATATTAAAAGATACTTACTCGTAATTTTTATCTGCAGTGATTTATGTAATAGTATTTCTTTGTAAATAATAATAAAAAAAGAAATCGATAAAACTAATTTGTGCAGTAGTTATTAAAAGTAGTTATTCATTATAAATCGTAAACCAATTTTGAAATGAAAAAATTTAATTGGTAGATGATTCAAACAAAAATAAAAATTCAAAAACAAAAATAAATTTAAAAAATAAAAAAAGAGATTTAAAAAAAAAGATTTAAAAATTTTTTTTTTTAAAGAGATAAAAAAATAATAATAAAAGTTTAAGAAAATAAAAAAAACGAACACGAATAAAACACGTCATTAAAAAGTGATTAAAAAAAACGATTTAAAATAACTAATGATTAAAAAATAAATGATTAAAAATTTAAAAAATAATTTTAAAATAAAAAAAAAACTATTAAAGAATAAAAAATAATTAAAAATTATTAAGTCAGAATTACAGAAGAAATTATTACGAATATTATTCGTAGAATGTCTTTAAAAAGAATAATCTTCTTTTTAAAGACATTCTAGGAATAATATTTTCATAAAAGATTTTTCTGCTATAGTCTTTCATTTATTTCCTTTTTTTAAAATAAAGCAGATAATAATGGACTATGCGAAATGTATATAGCATGAGATTAAAACCCCATAAAAACAGATTCAAGATATTCACAAAAATCAGTTTACTTTAGAAAAGTAATTTATATCTTATAATAGCTGTTTATCAAGAATTGCCAGTTTTTTTTTTCCTATATTTTTTCAGACAGAAGAATATGAGAAGGAATTAAGTGCAAAACTGACTTGGCTATTAATTTCCTTGCGGGCATTGTTAAAATAATTTTTAAATTTAACCATCAGGTGGCTTTAAATGCTACCAAGCAGTAGAAAAGCAGAAAATGTTTTTTATAATTAAGAAAAGAGCTAATTGGAAATTATTCATAATTTTTTTTGGCTAAACACTATATTGAAGAATAATAACTTGAGAGAAAAATAATAAAAGGGTTAAATGTTATAGTTTTTTTTTTTTTAAGTTACACTGTAATACCGTACATACAAACATATAAATATGGATATTAATATAATTTCTTACCTCCTAAATAATTTTTTTGTAAACAGGAAACATTTTCGAACTATACAAACAGTTTCATGAATTAAAAAAGTTTCGATATGAAATTAATGTAAACTATGAATTAATAATTTACTTTTTTGCTTGATGTTCGATTTCTGTGTCCAACTCTCTCGATGTCACCTTTCAGTTCGAATGGTACATTTTATTCGCACATGCAGCTGGCTGAAGCGAGATATATTTAGCCCTGAATTATTATCAAATAAAAGTATAACATCTTCCGAGCATCTTGTACAAATAAAAATTTTGTAATAAAAAGTAATATTTATGTACATCTTTATCAGAAAAGGAGAGAGTGAGTTTGTATTTTATTTTGTAACCAAGGTCAGGAATTTTGTTGTGTCATCAGTTTTATGCTGATTTCATGGTTTATTTTGTTCGTATTTTACTTTTGGTTCAAAATATTCAGGCATTTTTTTTCTTCTTCTTAAATGTCTTCATCTTATTTTTTGGTAATAGTCAACAGTAAAAGTAATTTATTTCGAGTTCAAAATTCTTCTTTCTACTTCTAGAAATTGTCACGTACGCTTGCTCGGTCTATGCAGCTGAATCTAATTAAAAAAAACGCTTAAACTTTACAAAATATCACTATCCGCCAAATGACCTCTGTTAAATGGTTCATGAGCAATTCTGATATACCTATAAAGCTATTAACATTCCTTCTTTAAAAGATTCTCTTAAACTCATCTCTGTTAAATTTTTTGACACGCTTATTTATCATGAAAATACTGCAATCCAGGAGATTGGATTCTTACTTTCCCAATTAGGATTTAAAACGTCCGCGCAAAATTTTCATTTTATTTCTAGTTTAATTTTCAAATATTTTTCTTTTCTTTTATTTGTTTAGGACTGTAAGTTAATTTTATTATATTTGTAAATATATTCTGGGAAATTTCATTGTTTTAACTATATTTACCCTGTCCTATCGAAGATGGAGCCCCCAGGGGCTAAATAGCTCCAAAAGAATACGCCAACCAACTAATTCTGAAATTCTTTTATTTTTCAGCTGTACCTTAAGATGCCCAATGAAAAACCTTCGTAAAACTGATACTTTAACATTATATGTGTGCTAATTTCAAATAAATTAATGAAAAAAATTGCAATTATCCTAACTGAAATATTGTGAAGGATCCAATCTGGTTGATAAGGTTCTAGGGAAAACACATTATTGTTTACACAATTCAATGTTAAATTTATCTTCAAATTTTAATATAATGTTTTAATTTACGATTGAGATATTATAAATGAGTTTCGTTTGTTGAATGTCTCTTTGAATGTTTCGTTCGAATCATGTGGAAACGTAACAAAAGCTGCGACAAATTTCTTCCCTGTTCTGTAACTGATAATTTCAAATAACTGGTAATTAATTATAGTCGCTTTTAATTGAGGTTACTTTTCTATTAGAAATTTTACATCTGTAACAATTATTCCAATTGCAGCTGGCAGCACTAGACAGTTATTTATGCCATAAGCAAGGGCTGCACCGCTGTGACTCATTGAGTCATCCAGGAGGGGAAGTGCAGCTTGAGGATAGGCTACGGACTCGGGTAACCCTACCCTCGCAACTCTCTAATATCACATTAGATCGGGATTTATGGTTTAAAGGGGATTCCGAATCACTACAAACATCCATAGCACCGCCGAGACTCAAACACGAAACCTGTGGTATCCAGCGCCAGAGCCTTAGACACTCAGCTATCAGGCCCCATGATTCTTTTGTGTAGCTCTTCATTATAGCCATTTGATTCGACGACATTTTCTGATTTGGATTTTTCTGAGACGCACTTTGTAGTGAAAAATTCGTTTACGTTGCCAGACAAAAAAATTTGTTTCATTAGAACATGAAGAGATTTCTGAAGTCAAAAAGAAGAATTTTATATATTATGTTCTTATGGAATGAGATGATATGATTTTTATATTTTATGTTCTTATGGAATGAGTAGCATAAAACCACGAAATTCTAATAGAATCGTGTTTAACATCTAACAGAACACTGTTGCAGTTCTTTTTAAGAAATGTTCTTAATGTGATTATTAATTCCAGATTTATGCATTTTACTTTGTATCAGTATCAGTATTTATTTATTGTATTGTATCAGTATTTATTTATTGTATTGTATCAGGCTACACACATCTAACTGATTCGGTGTTACTACAGATTTGGCTTGGTTTGTCGTTCTACAATCATACATACTTTTTGTACATACTTTAGGCTAATTAGACAGGGACCTACAGTACGCGTTACTAAAGGTGGCATGTTACTTTAAATCGATATTTTGAACAAAAGTCCTCAAGGGAGTATACCGAGAGATTTCAAACTCTCTGGTTCGAGTAGAGCAGAATTAATTTTGAATGTACCTGTTTAACAAGCCCATCTCATGCTGTACTTATACATTGAATTTTATGGGTTCTTAATACTGGAATAACTTCTATGAGATCCTCTGCGGCCTGCTGGCCAATTGGCTAGCACTCTAGCACTCGGTATCATATGTTTGCGAGGGGTTCGAATCCTGGCTGTGGCATGGATGTTTGCGAGGAATCCCCTTTAAGCTGTAGATCCCAGTTTAATTAGCCTAAAGTGTGCACAAGGTGACCGTAGAGCGACAAACCAAACTATGAGATCTTCTTTCATTGTGGATCTAAGATAGTTTTTGATAAGGTTAGGTGCTCAGAAAAGAGACGTATTGCTCGTGAAGTAGTAACAATCTTAGCAACTGTGTCATTGGAGGATACAATCAATTAGCATTTAATTTTACCATTAATTCCTAGAAATTGGGAAAAATAAAAAATTTATAGGCTAGACTCCGATATCAAATTTTAAAACTGATCTTCGATTTCGACTTCTATTCCCTAACTGAGGGGTGACCAACCCGCTGCCCGCCTCGAATATTTTTCTGGCCTGTGAGATTTATCACACTTTCACAAAGGCCGAAGTAGTGAAAACCAATGCATTAAAAAATACATTATGTGTGCATCTCTCTATTCAAAAATCAACTGTCGAAAGGATGAGAAAAATTTAACTTTCGTTTTAAAACAATATTCTTGCGAATATACGACAGATATTGCCTGTTTTACAGATGAGTTCGCAGAATAATTAAATTATATTTTGCGAACTCATGATGTGCGCATCGATTTGCAAAATCCAAGTGAAAAAGTGGAGAAACAAATATCGCACTCATAAAATAAATATGTTTAAACGAGTTCATTTCTTTTTATTTCGTTTAAATTTATATATTTTTTATATTTCATTTTGAGTGTTATATATTTCTTTACAACGTAAGTTCAGTATCATTATTATTACATTATCTATGTTTAGGTGTAAGAATAATAGTAAACACTCAAATAATAACTCATTCTGTTTCCAGTTTTCACTCCAAAAAATATCTGCAGTGTGTTTAAATCTAATAGGGGGAACATATAATTTTATAGGCGACCCGCGGAGTTAAGATGCATTTCCAAAGGGGCCCCCAAGGTCATTTGGGTTGGCCACCCCTGTCCTAACTAGTATTTTCAGTACATCCTGCTTTACGACAAGCAAATGCGGGGTATTCTTTTCTTCAACAAAGGCAGTCGTTGGGTATTTACAGGGTATTCTTTTTTACCTCAAAACAAATGCAGAATATTTTTAGGCTAATCTATTTTACTAGAAGCAAATGCGGTGTATCTTCAGGATATTCTCCTTTCCGACAAATCAAACGTGGCTTATTTTCCGGATATTCACTTTTACGACAAATAAATAGGTATTTTCAGGACATTCTGCTTTACTACAAAGCAAACGGGAGATATGTTTAGGGTTTTACAGTTATGACAAACAAGCACAGAAAATTTTCAGGCTAACCTCCTTTACGACAAATGAATGCGATTGTCCTTTACGACAAACAAGCGGCCTGATGGCCAATTGGCTAGCGCTCTGGCCTTTGGTACCACAGCCTTCAGGTTCGAATCTTGGTGGTGACAGGGATGTTTGTTGAGTGGTTCGGAATCCACGTTAAACTGTATGTCCAGGTTCGTTTAGCTGTCGTGTGCACAAGATGACCGTAGAGCGACAAACCAAACTTTACGACAAACAAATGCAAAATATTTTCAGGGTATTCTCTTTTACGACAAAATGTGGTGTATTTTCAGGATATTCCCCATGACAACACGTCAAACATGGATTACTTTCAGGTTATTCTTCTTCACGGTGAACAAACGTAGGCTATTTTCAAGGTATTCTCCATCACAACATAGCAAATACGGGTTTTTTTTTTTTTTTTGTGACAAAGCAAATAGGAGTATTTTTAAATAAAACTCTAATTTAAATTAACTCTTTTTTACAACAAAGCAAATACGATGTAGTTACTCTAAAAAGTCTTTCTATTTTTCCCTCTATATTCGCCAAAAAAAGTTCATCTTATAATTACTTGGAACAAAATATTACAAATAAAAAAAAATTAAGCTGTGACTAATTATAAAAAGTAAAAATATAATTTCCATAGTGAAAATAGTAAAAATCCGGAATATAATTTCCTTAAAAAGTCATCGGGAGATTTCAGAAATGTGTATCTAAGAATGCAAAAAAAAAGCAAAAACAGGTAATACGAATTTTATGGTCACGAATTGCAATAAATTTTTTATATACGAATTTAATTTACAAAGAACAATTGTTTTAGGTAATAAGAATATTCGTACATTCTCAGTAGAACAAAAAACAACTATCTTACTAGTCCGTGCAGAACTCTGATCTCCGTCTTTTACTTCTGAACAGACCCATTCGTTTTAAACTTCCTGCTGTGAATAACAGCAATCAAGATTTTTTCACTGATGGCAACTTATTGATGTTTACTGCGACTTATTGTGAAACTGTTGCCGATATAAGATTGTAAATTGCATACTTTACAGAAATCCAACTATATCATGTATTTGAATTATCCTTGTCTGTCTTTCTAGAACTCTACAATTTAATGCATGAGACTGTTTATTACTTTTAAACTTCCCACTGTAAATAATAAAATATTATACCAAGAGAAACAGCATAATGTTTAATACTAAGTTTAAATCTAACTTAATTAACTGTAATTACTAAGTTTTTTTAACATAACTTAGTAAACTGTTCTTATTTCCAGATTTCGCGCAAAGACATATCCTAGCAATGCAAAACTCTACGATTTGGCCTGATTTCATCTCCATCAAAACTTCGGAAACAGTTAAACACATTTTATTTCAATGCGTGAAATATGTAACAAATGAACGGGGCCTGATAAAATAAATAAACCCGGCCTGATGGCTGAGTGGCTAACGCTCTGGAGCCCCGTTACCACAGGTTACGGGTTCAAGTCCCGGTGGTGCTATGGATGGTTTGGTTTGATTTGTCGCTCTAAGATAATCTTGTGCACATGAAAGCTTAACATACCGGGAACTACAGGTGCCATGGATGTTTGTAGCGGTTCGGAATCCTCTTTAAGCCTTAGGTCCCAGTCTCCTATGACCGTAGAGCATCACACAGCCCAATCAGACTTCTTCCCACCCACATCATTCCCACACTGTAAAGGGGCAACTCAGCTCTGGGCACAGTGATGTGGTGAAGTAGTAACACGAAATAAACTGCAAATCGCTTTAGGATAGAGTTCTGTTTTATTCTTGGATATTTGATACGTCAGAGGACGCTTATTATAAGACAACAACGTTACTTCAATATCTACGAAAAGTCTCGTAACGCTGTAAGCTATGGGGTACCTCACATATTCTTTCTGGGGTTATTATTTCTTTTATTTCAAGTAAACGCTGTGCACTTCCTATGTTATAGTTACCGTTAAACTGTGAAAATGTTATGATCTATTTGATTTCTGGTTTTATCCACTTCTTTCGTTTTCAAATTTAGTTTTCTTATTTATATTCTTTGGGTTGCTTGAAAGTACGAGCGACGTTCCTTGCATTTTAAAAGGAATTTGTAATACGCCATGGGCAATGATTTGTAGAATTTCGAGATTTAGAGTAGCTCCTTTATAATGGTTTGATTTCCCCTGCCGCCAAATTGTTTCGTCTGTTGTATTTTAAAAAAGCATTTGGTTTAATTGTGATAAAGCAACGTCAGTGAGCACACATCTCAAAGTACCAGGTCAAGAAACTTGTTGTTGTTTACAACATGTGCATTCACTTAAGATTGTAAATAAAAACAATTTATCAAAGATCTCACAAAAGAAACAGAAAAAAAACTTAAATCCTTTTACTTTCTTGTTACTTTGTATTATTAAAATTGCTTTCTAAATCATTTTAATTTTCTCATGGAAGGAGGTAGAAAATCGGACTTGGCTCGCTGACGCTGCGGCCTAATGGTCATTTGGGCAGGTTCGAATGCATAGATGTCTGATTGTAATAGGGCTTATTCGGAATAGACTTTAAACTGTAGCTCCCGGTCTAATTAGCGTAAAGTGTGCACGAAATGACCATAGACCGACATCCTAAATCATAACTCTGATTATTTATGGGGTAGGGTTATCAACTCTACACCCAACAGTCCTGTTAGACCTTGACCTATGGTTTAAAAGGGATTCCGAACTACTACAAACATCCATGGGACCACCGGGATTCGAATCCGTAACCTGTGGCACCAAACCCCAGAGTGCCAGTCACTCGGCCATCAGGCTCTTCTAAAACAAATCTAAAAATAATTATCAATTTAAGGCCAGATAGAAATCTTAAATTTTAATAGATTTTCTAATAAGGAAAAAAATTAATCTTAATAATTTCTCTTTTCTAAATCTTCAGTACTGTAAGAAATCTAAAATATTAAGCTTATTTTTTTGTTAAAGTTGTTTAAGAATAAACATTTTTTAGAAAATTTCGTTTCATTTTATTTATTTACGAAGATGATATGGTTTCACCCTCAATTTTTTAATATTATTGAAAAATATAAATTTTGGCATGAAAATAGAATCGTTCTGATTTGGCAAAATACATACATATATATATGTATGTATTTTGCCAATTATATATAGATATATACATATCAGTTTATGTAAATATAAAAACAATCACTGATCTCTAAATTAAGATCACATTTATTTCTTGTAAAATAACATTTTCGTTACCGTTATTTTGCAAATTCATCAAAAAAAGATGCTTGTTAGATAAAAATATGAAAAATATTCTTCGTATTTTATTCATTATTTATCAATTCCTTTTATTAACTCACACTCTCCCTCTATACATCTTGTTCACATTTGTCAATCTTCAATATTTTCTATTCATCCACTCCAGTTCAAATGCATTTTTTTTTTTTTTTTTTTGAACTTATAGTGGTTGACACTGGATGTTAATACAGTTCTTTCAAATATTAATTCAGTCGTTAATTTTAGTTTTTTTTAGATTTAAGTTGCACGTATCTACCACTAGATGGCGCCAGATGAACTTAAAAACATCAATGAAAATTATTTATAAAGGACTTCCTGCAATAAAGGGAAAAAAAGTAGGAATTGACTTAAAATTTTTTTTATTTTTATATTACTTGTTTTTTAACACAAAAATCTACAAAGCCTCGTACGGAGACAGATTCGCCGCAGATCAAATAACAGGTGACTTACGTACTGGCGTCCTTTTTTCTCTGCTGTCAAGGGTTGGTTTGAATTTAGTGTGTGGCTTCTCACAATGTGTCTTCCTATAAAACGCAGCTGCGCCAACATGTGGTATTTATAGCGCTGAATGTTGGTAAGAAAAATTTAACTATTTCAGATTTAAAATGTTTCTCATACATTAAAAAATAACATTCAGCGCTGTAAGTACGACGCAAATATTTTTATAAATAACTGCCATATACAAAGTGATTATAATTAAAGTCCCACTTTCAAAATGCTGTCAAACAAGTAATATAAAACAATATATTTTAAAGTCGATTCCTACTTTTTTTTCACTCTATTGCAGAAATTTTTTTTACGAATAATGCTTCATTCATTTTTTTTAAGTTTATCTGGCGCCCTCTACGGGTGGATAGATGCAACTTAAATCTAAAAAAAAAGGCTAAAATGACTGAACGAATATTTGAAAATCACATCCAGTGTCCTGCCCTACAAGTTTAAAAGAAAAATGCGTTCGAACTGGAGTGGAAAGTGTTTGATGAACGATTGACAAACGTGAACAAGATATATAGAGAGGGAGCTAATAGAAGGAAATGAATTAACACTGAATCTGACAATGGCACTTTTCTTAGTGTAGTTCAATGCGCAATAATATTTATTTTTAATGTAGGCTGTAACCAGTATGGCCCATGGATTACATTGAAGGGCGGTTGCTCTTTCTCGGTGACCATGGATGAAATTGTGGTTGTGATGATGTGAAGATCAAATAACAGGTGACTTGTCCACTGACCTCCTTTTTTCCCCGCTGTTCTGTTTGAATTTATTTATTTGGCTCCTCACAATGTGCCTTCTTACAAAACGCAGCTGCGCTGACATGTGGTATTCATAACACTGAATTTTAGTAAGTAAAATTTAACTATTTCGGATTTAAAAATGTTTCTCATACATTAAGAACTGCTTCTCATACATTTTACTGCTCAATAACTTCACGGCGCTTTTTTAACGACGCAAATATTTTTATAAACATCTACCACTGTACAGGGTGATTATAATTTTTCAAATTTGAACTCATTGTGAAGAGGGGTTCTTTTCTGACAGCATTTTGAAAGTGGGACTTTAATTATAATCACTCTGTATTTCCGCATATAAGCAGATAATTTTTAGAACTTTTTAGAACTTACTTCATCGTGGTTCGGCTTATATACGAATCTGCAAATCTTGAGACAAATGTAAGTACTTTTTCTTTACCCGGGCGCATACTATTCCTCGCCAAATATAGCGTGATTTTATTTCTTTAATTTATGTTAATGAAGTTTAAGAAAAAACATTTTTTTAATGAATTTAATAATTTTTTATGAATGAATTTTTAAAATTTTTGAGTGATTCGTTTTATAAAATGAGTTGTTTTATTTTCGGAATTGTTTATGGGGTTGGTTTGTAGACTTTTCCTGCTCATTGTGGGGACAAAAAATTAAATGGCACAGAAAATAGCACAGATATTTCAAACGGCATAGAAGACAAGGTCTGAATGGAAACAATGTGTTAACTTCAATTCAATTATCAAAGTTATTGGTAGCGTCGTTGGCATCTTACTTTTCAGTGATTTGATTGAAAAATATTGCAACCGTTTTACCTCATTGGCAACATTCCTGCCTTCTTGGCGACATGTTCGAGGTGTTGCAGGATTATTTTATAATTTCAGCTTATATGCGGGTTTAGAATTTTGCGTCAATGTTTTGAAGAAAAAAAAACACTCTCGGCTAAAACATTTATTTGTTCTATTATTATTTTACAGATGGCTGTATTTATAGGGTTGGGATCTGATGGCCGAGTGACTAGCGTTCTGACTCTCTGTCCAACAGGTTGGAATGAATGTTGTTGTCATGAATATTTTATAATGGTTCGGAATCCACTTTAAAACGCAGATCCTGATATAATATGAGCGTTGGGCTGACAAACCTACTCCGTAAAAAGAAAAACATCTCGCGTCTCGAAATCTGCCAGTAGGTAGTCGAAATTGGTCCACCATAAGAAAAATCGTCTTTTAAAAGGGTTCCACAACGATTTATTTATGCAGAATTTTTAAGTGGGCTCCTAATAGCTTTGCTTCTGTGAAACTTTAAATCATGCCCCATATAAATATGCTGTAAATTGATCCTTTGTAGATATGCTTATGTGAAATTTATGAAATTTAAATATCTTTATGAAATATTTATTTGGATTTCATAGAGATTTGCTGATATAAATGAGTTCCACATGGATTTTCTTTGACTTTGGATTATTTCACAGAATACTAGAGCAAGTATTCTTTCGCATTTAGTTTCGAAATCATTCTTAAACTCTTTATTTTATTCCAATTAATCTAAAAAAATAGGAATTCTAGTTTATTTGAAATTCTAGTTAAGTCTGAGAATCATTTAGACTTCTAGTTTTATTCTGAGTTCTATTTATTAGAAGAAGAAAAATAATTGCCAGCAGAATATTTAAAAGAATTCGTTTTTGCAGTTTTCTAACACCCGATTCCTTGCTTACCGGATTCTTCTTTTTATTTTTACAATATGTATTATTTTTTTTTAAAAAATAGACATTTTATTTTTATTTCCTCGAATTCATTTATTTCTCATTATACACAAGCTGATTATAATTAAAGTCCCTCTTCCAAAATACTGTAGGGGAAAAAAAAAAAAAAAAAAAAAAACTCGTCACAGGGAGTTCACATTTGACGGGAGATATTTGAAGTAGGTGGAAACGGTACGACATCAAAAAAGTTCCAAAGTGTATGAAGTATTTGGCTTGAGTTGCACATTCAACCAACTGTAGTGTTCAATGTGCTGGATTGGTTTGGTTTTTTGACGGCAAAAATGACTTCCATGTCATTCGACAGTTATGACACTGTGAGGGACAACTGGAAGGCAAAAATGGGTGGAACTTTTTTTCTTTCTTTTTTGATGATGTACCGTTTCGCCCTTCTCCAAGTATCTTCAGTCCAAATGTGAACCCATTGGGACGAGTGTTTCTTTTTAATACGCTTTTATTGGCTTCACCTGTATGTATGTAACTGACACTTTGGGCTCGATTTTGCCCTACTTTAAGCGATCCGATTGAATTTGCCCTACTTTAAGCGATCCGATCCGATTGATTATAAATCCGAATGAATTGAATTTTTCCGATTGAATTTTTTCCGATTGAATTGTAGACTTATCAAGGACCGACGACACTAAAATATTTTGATAAGTTTATTATCTCATCATGATTAGGATCGCCAGGATGAGTGATTAAAACACACAGGCTTCGAAAAGTCATCTTGATCAGAGCTGGAAGATACTCGAAGAAGGAAGAAATGGTATGGCATCCAAAAAAAGTTCCGCCGATTTTTCCCGTCCAATAGGGTATGACCCTGCCGTGGTGGATGGGCTTTCCACTCACAGCGTCACACCTGTCGAATGACTCGGAAGCCATTTTTTCCGTCAAAAAACCGAAACAATCCAGCACATTGAACACTGCAATGGGTTGAATGTGCAAGTCGTGCCAAATGCGTTGCCATTTCGATTCAAAGCAGATTCTATGTTATAAATGCTTTGGAATTTTATATTCCTATGAAATTTATGCCACAAAAGTGAATTTATAAATATATAATATATATGATATGGATATATATGACATATAGGGGCCTGATGGCCGAGTGATTAACTTCCTGGCGCTCGGTGCCACAGGTTTCGGGCTCAAGTGACGGCGATGCCACGGATGTGCGTAGTGGTTTGGAAACCACTTTAAAACTTAGGTCCCTGCCTAATATGATTGAACGTCGAGCTGACAAGCCTATCCCATCAAAAGAAAACATCTCCAGTTCTCCAGTTTTTCCATCTCCAGTCCAAACCTGTCAGTAGGCCGACGGCCTTGGCCCACTATTGGGCTGCTGCGCCAATGAAGAAGAAGAAAAATTGTCTTTTAAAAGGGTTCTACATAGATTTATTTATGTAGAATTTTTAAGTAGGTTCCGCCTAGATTTGCTTATGATTAAATTTTTAATTAGATTACTCTTAGATTTGCTTTCGAGGAACCTCTAAGTGTGTTTCGCATAGAGTTGCTTATGCGAAACTTTTAATTGTGACCCATATAAATATGCTGTAAATGAATCCTGTATATTAGGTTGGTGCATAATTATCAGGCGTTTCTTTGACGTTAATAAAATATTCGCAATATTTTTTAAATTTATGAATGAAGATGTCCTTCTAGTTTTAGATTATAAAAATGCGTGTCGATAATCATACTCATACTCATTTTTGGGTTAAGTTCCACCAATAACAAGTTTAAGATGATTTCCCAATGGATGATTCAGCTTCTGTCCCATCAAACACACCACATTGGCTTCTTACAGTGCACGTCCTTCGTTATTCCTTTTGGTGAAACTCCTGGCGAAACGCAGACCTTCTTTCTTTTGAGGGTTTTGAAGAGAAGCCGCGATTCAACCCCAGTGATAGAAACAGTCCTTTAGAAACGGATTCCGCACGTTTCGTTGAAGCAAATAGGTGAAAATTCCGGACACATTCGCCTTTAATGTAGTCGCTGAGTTCGGGGGGGATCTATCCAGCTTATTTCCATACTTTTTGAGATGCCGAACGATGGTTGAATGGTCATATTGAAGTTGTCAAGCTTTCGTCCCCTTCCACGGCTGCCAAAAGTGCCTGGTCGACGACCTCTTCCTGTCTTATCTTCCAAGTTGGTGTCGCCAGATTTGAAACATTCCCTGCTGATTGTGCCCTCACCGAAAAGTTCGTTGAGATCGCGAAATGACTGCACTGCTTTCCATCCCTTCTCAAAGTGGTACAGCACAATACGACGAATGTGAGTATGATTATCAACAAACATTTTCGTAACCTAAGAGTAAAAGTATGTTTTCATTCATAAATTTATAAAATATTATAAATTTTTATTAAAATATAGCACGCCAAAGAAACGCCTGATAATTATGCACCAACCCAATAGATTTGCTTATGTGAAACTTATGAAACTTATTTATGAAATTTAAATGTCTCTATGAAATATTTATTTGGATTTCAGAGAGATTTGCTGATATAATTGAGTTCTATATGGATTTTTTTAGACTTTAGATTATTTCGCAGAATATTAGAACATTATTCTGTCGCATTTATTCTCGAAATCATTCTTAAACTTTTTATTTTATTCCAATTAAACACAAAAATCGGAATTCTAGTTTATTTAAATTTCTAGTTATGTCTGAGAATATATTTAGAATTCTAGTTTTGTTCTCAATTCTAGTTTATTAGATGAAGGAAAAAAATTGCATTCAACATATTTAAAAGAATTCGTTCTTGTAGTTTTCTAACACCCACTTCCCTGTTTATCGAATTCTTCTCTATATTTTTGAAGAAAAAAAAAACTTATTTTTATTTGCTCGAATTCATTTACTTCATATATGTATATATATATCTTAATTTTTATCCATGAATAAAAAAAATAATTTAAAAATTTATTTTTATTTTTGAGTGAGACCTTAATGCACCGCAATATACATTGGACTCAAAAAACAATTAAATCAGATAGATGAGTCTACGCCAAATTCAAATCGTCCAGTTTGCTAATACCAGGACGCTTGACCTGGGTCTTTCGCCACTAAAACTGCAGATGTGTAGCAGATTCAGCGTTCTCTAGGCTGCACCTTGGAGGGACCAGCTACACAAAACCCACACTTTGCCTCTACAGATTTGAATAAACAATAGATGTATCAGGTCTAGTCCCAGCATCGATATGAGAGCTTTCGTTCAGGTTCAGGTTTTACTTGCCGAAATTCGAACCAGGATTCTCAGTTCGAAAACGCAGCGTGCAACTCACCAGAATGACTGACTCATGTCCCAGGGCTATTTGCGAAGCTAACAGACAGGAGGGCCGAGGTTTGAATTCACAGACGGCATTGCTGTAGTCACTGATTCCAGAAACGAGGAGCCTTGATGGCGATTGTGACTATCTGTATAACGCTTCTTGTATCTATAATCAGATTATCTTGTAGAAGTTTCCCGATTTTCTCCCATCTGACACGCAAATGTGGGACATTTCCCCCTAAAAGTCCTTCCGAATGACCCTGCCCTACCTTTATCACACATCAATGGGCTTTTCGTGGTACATGTAAGCAGTAAATAAGGCCTAACGAGTTTTAAAGCACACGCTCAATCAACGCCCACAAAAAAAAAAAAAAAAAAAAAAATTCTGTGACTGAAATCAGATTTCTATAAAATTATTAATATTTAGTTTTTTTTATTTATTATCATGTGTGAACATGATGTTGTCCTGGTTAGGGGTTCGCGGCGCAATCCAAAAAGTGCAGCAAGCAAATAAAGTGATATTCCCAAATTTGCAAATTTTGACAGAAAAATGGTACTTTGGGCCCCTTAACTCTTGAAGTGATTTATGAATAACGTTAATCCTCAGGAATTTTCTGGAGAATTTGGCTTTTGCTTGAAGTATTTCGTAATAGGGTTTTGAGGCACTTTTCATGTTTTGGGTTGGGATTTTAAACAATTGTTTGTTTGTGACTAATCCTCAATGTCCTGCAATGCGGGGCGGACAACTCATGAGTAATATACTCATGGATGGAGAGAAAGGGGGCAGCTTCCGTAGTGATGGAGCACCCGTAGGTAGAAGTCTGACTTGCCTCTTTACATGCTCTTACAGTCAAATGAGATCGGGACCTACGGCTTAAAGTGGATTACGAACCACTACAAACATCCATGGCACCGCCGGGACTCGAACCCGAAACCTGTGGCACCGAGCGCTAGACACTCGGCCATTCAGGCCCCTAAACAATTGTATATCCGATGGCTATAAGTACTCGTAGTGCGTTGATTAATTCCTTCTTCTTGAAGTTTCATATTTATCACTTTTGGCATTTTCCCATTCCTATTGAGCTGTAGAGTGCTTCTTATTGTATTTGGAATACATTAATTTCATTCATCTTCATTTATGCCTAGAATTTTCCAACTTTGATATATTCTTTTGGCTATTTTATGTGATTACATTTCTTGTAGAATTTGGAATACTTCATTCTTCATTTACGACTAATGTTTTCAAACTTTGTTATGTTCTTTTGGCTATTGAAAATTATTGGTTTCTTGTAGAATTTGGAATACCTCACTCTTCATTTTATCTTACTTTTGTATATTCTTTCAGATATTCTTGAACAATTCATTCTTCATGAAGTTCTTGATCTATTCAACATGGCTATATTCATGTGGCTGTTTGAATTTGGCCATTCTTGTAATATTGCAATCCTTTGCTTCCTATATCTCGTGCATTGTTAAACATTGGCATATTCCGGAGTTTATTCATCCGTTCTCGAATGTTCACACAGGATGAGTTGAAAATTGCTGATCAGATTTCAGTTTTTTTTATATTTTTTTTATTTGTCTTCATTAAAAAGTTTTTTTTTTTTCAAAAATCTATAATAAAAATGAAGAGCTGTTCCAAATATTTCCAAAGATAAAACATTTTCAAATTGCAATTGTTCTTTTTTAAACAATGATATATAAAGTAAATTTAACAATTAATTTTTACTTTTTAAATTTTATAATATTTAGTGACTAAATAATAATCTATATTTTCATTTATTTCGATAAAAATAAATCATAATATATTATTCGAACTAATTGCTCTTAAATGTATTCTTATGTTTTCATGTATTATGTATTGTGTATTTAATGTATTCGTATCTGTTTTTAATGTTAGAAAAATTAAAAAACCTCAAATATTCGTATGACTTAATAATATCTCTTTTCCTGTCTATAGTTCTATGAATAAAAAAAAGTAATAAAAACTAAAAGAACTACAATTTTAATAAACATTATCTAGACGACTAGATCAACTATACGAAATAATACTATAGAACCTCTGTACATACTCAGATTAGTAGCTAGTAAATATGAGACTTTAATTATTGGCATTATTAAACGATTTTATTTAAAAAATTTATTATAAAATTATTATTTACATTATTTATTAATGCCATTATTATAATTGAGCATAAAAACATTAGAATAAAAAAAAAGAAACAGGATGTAAATTTTTCAAACAAATTTTATTTCAGTGGTAACGTAAATATGCATAAAGTTACTGGTTAGAATCTGCTAATAGCGTGCATTGCAGTCACTGCATTTTAAAATAAGGAATCTAGATGGTATATGTGATAGCAAGTGTGCCAAACTACCTACTAGAAATTATTCCACTATTTTTTTATGTGTGAGGTCTCCAAACTATGGAGTTATACCTGAAAATCTCCTTTCACCTTTAATGATAGTTTGTAATGTACTAGATCAGGGGTGGCCAGTCCAAATGATCTTGCGGGCTTCCTAACTCCGCATATAAAAGTATATATCCCCCTATTAGATTTAGACCCCCTATAGAAAAATCGAAATATAATGAATTATTATTATTTTTGTGTTTACTATCATTCTTACATGGAAACATAGATAACATAAATGATACTAAACGCACATTGTAAAGGGATAGATAACACTAACAAGGAAATTTAAAAGTATATAAACATTAATGAAATTTAAAAAAATGAAATTATTAAACAAATATTTGACTAGTGTGATATTTGTTTCTCCACTAATCATCCGCAGAATATAATTTAATGATTCTGCGAACTCTTAATTGTAAACTCATCTATAAAACAGGCAATATCTGTCCTATATTCGCAAGAATATTATTTTAAAGTCAAAGTTCATTTTTTCTCATCATTTCGGCAGTCAATTTTTGAATATAGGGATGCAGGCATAAGGTATTCTTTTAATACATTGGTTTTCACTACTTTGACCATTATGAAATAAATATATTTTGTAAAAGTGTGATCAAACTCACGGGCCGGCCACCTATTTACTATATGAATATGTCTGACGTAAATGGAAAAAAACCAATAAAAAGAATGAACATTTATTCAAAAAGCTTCTTGTTGCTATATTTTACGTTAGATGGCAGCACAAGATGAGCTCTATAAAATTGAATATTTCCATGTTTCGAATTATTCACATCAAATTTTCAATTCATTATTTTTTAATTGAATTTTTTTTTTTATTACAAGTAGAATTTTTTAATTTCAATGAAAAAAGTCAGCAAATAATTCAACACATGAGAAAAAAAAAAATGTCCCTGTATATTAAGACTGATCTTGTTATATAATTGGTAATATATAATAATTTCCTAACTTCAACAAGCAAAAGTAATAGACGATTGTGAGATCACAGATTATTAAAATAATAACTTTTTTATCAATCCAAGGATTTCTGACATATTTAGCAATGTTTTATTTTATAATGTTACTTATGTAATATGTTATGTAATATATATATAGTTTTCAGGGCCGGATTTTCCTATAGGCTTCAAGATCAAGAGGGGGACCTGAATGGCCGAGTGTCTAGCGCTCTGGCGCTCGGTGCCACAGGTTTCGGGTTCGAATCCCGGCGGTGCCATGGATGTTTGTAGTGGTTCGGAATCCACTTTAAGCCGTAGGTCCCGGTCTTCTATGACTGTAAGAGCGTCACGGACTACCTACGGGTGCTCCATCACAACAGAAGCTGCTTCCTTCCCCTTCAATCATGAGCCCATATGGGCTCGTGGGCTTGGCCAGCCAAGTGGGATAAGAAACAACAAAACAACAACAGATCAAGAGGGGCCCACATTCAGTTAGCAAAATTAGAATGACACTCTTCTAAAGACAGTAAACACTGAATCGAAAATAAGGAGAAATTCTACACACATGATTCATAAACAAACATAAAAATGTATGGGTTGAGATCAACGCGTTCCGCTCATTGGGTCTGTTCGGTTGAATATACAAGATTGCACCAAAGTAGAATTCATACGTTCACTGATTGCTATGGCAAATATTGACGTGCCTTATGCTACTGAGCTCTGGTCTGTTCTTGCATAAATAAAGTGCAGATTGGAACAGACAAACGAACAGACAAACGAACAGACCTATTGATATCCCGACGTTCGGTTACAGTCGTATTATTTCGATACTATGAAATAAGTGTTAAGGTTATTAGAAAAGATTCTTATTTTAGGATTCTTAAAGATTATTATTCTTATTTATTTATTCTTATATTTAATTTAATTTGATAGAAAATAGGATCATTTTTATTGCCTATTTTATTTTCGTGGGCAAAGATTTTAATTATTTGAATTTTGTTTCTTTGTAAATGCCGTGTGTTATGTTGGATGAGTTATTGTCACAAGTACTCTATAGGGTGCTGAGAATAAATGTCTAAATACGTGTTCTCGACTTATTATCTGTGCCCCAATTTTTTATGAAGAATCCAACATGTTTCATTTAACATATTGATATCACAGTAATGATGCATTTCATTACCTCTCGTGTCATTTACAAAGTTAAAAATGGGAAGTGAAAGAGCCTCATAAGTGGAATAGCCTCTTTTCATCTGAATCCGGCACTGATAGTATTGACTTAAAAGAAACAGAAAGTTGAGGTAAAACAGTTAACAACAATTCTTACCAAACATTTTATTTCAAACCATTTGGATTCAAAAAATACTATCTCAAATAAAAGCACACGGATTGTTTTCGCAAAATATCTAACAATTATTAAAAATAAAAACAACACACACCAGTCATGACGTCACCAAAATGAAAGTATCAAAGGTGCGAAGAAAATTCAGAAAAAAAAAAATTATGTGCATAAAAGGATAATAAGAACGCATAAAGAATTTTGCCAATTCGTGACTCTTTTTTAACAATAAAAAATGACTGAAGACCGTGAATTCGGTGCCGTGAACAATGAAAATATAAATAAGATTTTTATTTAATAAAACAATAATTAATAAGGAATTTTTTGTTCAACAACCAGATAAAGAAATAATCAATTTGAGAGAAAAGTACAGTTTTTAAGTCTTAGGACATGACTTAGACAAACAGTGAAATCTCTTAGTTCATATAGTATCGTGGAAAAAGCACTAAGACTACGATCAGGAAGAAACAGAAGATGGAAATGGAGTAATTACATTTCAAAAGTTAATATCCCATCCTAAAAATCGTCCTAAACTGTGTTAGCATTCAGCGCGCGACGCTGGAGAGCGTGAGGGCGGCTTTATTGTAGACACTGTTTCCAAAAAACGAGGAGACTCGGTGGCGTGTATGATGTTCCACATCTTGCCTCATGAGTCGGAATATCTGGTGAGAGTTGGTTTTTCTCCTATACGATACGCAAAGTACGGTATAGTTTCCCCTAAAAGTCCTCCCGGAAGGCACTGTCCTCCTTCTTTAGCATCACGGAGCGAAGTCAAATTTCTACCTACGGCTGCTCAATCACAACAGAAACGTCTTTCACCCTTACTCGGCTTCCATAAGACCACACTATTCATGGATTTGGTCTAAATGTTGTTGTCAATCAAATGGGATAAGAAACAAGCATTTTTCTGTAAGCTATGTAACTCTACTTATGTTACGCTTTTCTAAATTATTCTTCAATAATTGCAATATATTTTTGCTAAATTATTTTTCAGTAATTGCGATATATGAAGTGTACGGGGGAAAAAATATCTTATGTTTACCAAAACCTGACAATGGCTGTATAAATACTGTTGTCAACTAAATCATTTTAATTATTGTCAAACATATTCTATTCAATACCTTTTTCACATTTTTTAAAATATTTTTTTTAATACTATTTAGATTAATTGGCTTTTGTAGGATCCATATTTCTTTGTAAATCCTGAATCGCAAATTTAAATCTCTTCGTTTATTTGTTTTTCAGTGATATTTTTAAAAAAAGCTTTTCATATAAATCTGGAGAATTTTTTTGAGTCGCTCATACAATATGTTGACATTAACCTCTAAAATTCAATAAATTATTTTGATCCTTCATTTTAAAACTGAAACAAGTAATATAAAAAAAAAAAAATTAAGTCAATTCTTCCTTTTTTTTCACTCTATTGCAGAAAATCCTTCATAAATAATTTTCATTCATTTTTTTAAATTTATCTGGTGCCATCTATTTTTAGATACATGCAACTAAAATCTAAAAAAGAACTAACATGAATGAATTAAATTTAATTACTGAATGAATATTTGAAAAAACCGTATTCACATAGAGTGTCCTCCACTACAAGTTCAAAAAAAAAAAAAAAAAAATGCACCTGAACTCGAGTGGATGAATGAGAAGTGTTTGTATGAACGATTGAGAATGTGAACGAGATATAGACAGGGAGCTAATAGAAGGAATTGAAAAAATGAGCAGGAATGTTCTTATGAACGGTAAAATAAAACTTGGACTTACCAGGAGAAAAGGTAGACACAATACTGTTCGCGTACACTACCGACGAAGGAAAACAACCCCTCTGGCAATGAAAGATAACAATTTAATGAGTTTGTTAAAAGTACTGTTTTAACTTTTGATAACATCCAAGTTTTCGCAAATAACCTCGTCATTCTAGCAAAGGAGCTGATAAAAGTTTACGGTTGTAACTTTATTAACTGCTTTCAAGGCAGTCGAATGACGTTTTCAATGGCGTGTACTTTGATCTACAACAGGGGTGGCCAACCCAAAAGATCTTGCGGGCCACTTTGGAAACGCTGCTCAACTGCGCAACCGCATGCAAAATTTCCCTATTAGTTGCAGACCCACTAGAGACATTTTTTTGGAGTGAAAATCGAAACGTAATGAGTTATTATTCTTACGTGTCAGCATAGATAAAGTAATAATATTGATATTTAAGTGACATTGCACAGAAATATTTTTTTCTTTCTAATGCAGCTGGCAAACACTTAGACAGCTTGGTCTTTGGATGCCTTAAGGAAAGCGCTGCACAGACGTTACTCACTTTGCATTACACAGGGGGCGCGTGTCACTTGAAGGTAAGCCACGGACGCGGAGTCACAATGCCCCCGCAACGCTCCTATTAGGAACGGGACCTACGATTTAAAGTGGATTCTGAACCCCTACACACAGCCATGGCAACGCCGGGACTCGAACCCGAAACCTGTGGTACCGAGCGGCAGAGCGCTGGCCACTCGGCCATTCAGGCCCCTTGCATAGAAATATGTATATATATTTTTATTTCCAATGTCAGATTATGAGCAGTTACAGCAAAAACATACAACATACAACAACAACAAAATAATACAACCAAACATGCTGAAACAGAGTTCATTAATCTAACAATAATGCCAAGTTGCAGATCTTTTAGCCACTCAAAAGTGTTACCAGGTGCACCACGGGGAGGTAGATCTTCGCGCACCCTTGCACAGAAATATAGAACACTAAAAAAGAAACATAAAAAAAAAAATATATATATATATTTAAATATAAACAAAATAAAAAAAATTTAAATCCTTAAAAAATATTTATTTTACGTGTGAGAATATGTGTTTCACTTAGCTTTTGCAAATCGATCTCTATTTGGATATTTGCACATCGTAATGGATGTTGCGTCCGCTATATTTGCTGAAGCAGTTAGGGTCCCAGGCATTTTAAACAGAATCAGACTTTATTTGACATCATTAGATTCACTAAACAAAAAAATTGCTTAATTTCTCATATCCGTTAAGAAGCAGTTAAAACCAAAAATCTTCAAACTGTAAATGCAATTCAATTTTTTTTTAAATAAGTGTAGTAAATGAAAAAAAATCCAAAAAACTTGGTGGTTTTTAATGTTTATACATTTTTATGGAAAATTTTATTTGATTTAGAAATCAGCAGATATCGTGATTTTTTTTTGTTTGTTTGTTTTCTTGTGAAATAGTTCGAAGATTCTAGAAAAGATAATGTAAAAAAAGGTCTCTAAAAAACTTAGGGTAAAAAAGTGGTGTAATAAAAGGTCTCTAAAAACCTAAGATAGAATAGGTAGTGTAATGAAAAGGTTTCTAAAAACGTAGGGTATAAAAGAAATTGTACAAATGGTTTCTAAGACCGTAGGGTAGAAGTAGTGTAAAGCAAGTAATATATAAAAAAAAAATTTAAAGTCAATTCCTCCTTTTTTTTTCATTCTATTACAGAAAAGTCCTTTATAAATAATTTTCATTCATTTTTTTAAGTTTATCTGGCTCCATCTATGGGTAGATACATGCAACTTAAATCTAAAAAAACTAAAATTAATTAATTAAATTTAATGAATGAATTAATATTTGAAAAAACTGTATTCATATCCAGTGTCATCCACTACATGTTCAAAAAGTCTGTATTTGAACTCGAATGGATGAATAAGAAGTATTTTATGAACGATTGAAAATGTGAACAAGATATATATATATATATATATATATATACATACACTGTGTGGAAGAAAGTGACGGGACACGACATTATAACGACATAAACCCATATTTATTAAAATTAATAGGACGTAGGGCCTCCTTTGGCTGCGATCACAGCTGCAACCCTTCTGGGCATGCTTTCCACTAAATTAGCCATAGTGGCAAGAGGATGTCCAAATAGCCATAGTGGATGAGGATGCTTCCAAATGTTTAACAGGAAGTTCCATAGTTTAGGCTTGCTTTTGGGGTGTGGGGTGCAGGCCCTCAACCGACGGTCCAATTCGTCCCGCCGGTCCCTGCTGGTGAAAACTGTAGGTCGTCCACTTCGGGGTTTGTTCTGACAGTGTCCCTCAGTCTTATAGCGACACACAACACGTGATACAGTTGATTTTGAGCAGTTACGGCGACGAGATATCTCCCTAATTGACACCTTGGCAAGATGCAATCCGACCAACACACCTTTCTCGAGCTCAGACAACTCTTCCCGTGGCGGCATCTTGACAGAAAACAACTCTAGTCGACTCCACAGAGTATTTATAGGATATGGCTGACACGTGATACCTATTATTGCGCATGTGTCAGCTGTATTGTCGACTTTTCTACTTTTCGAGGGGTGTCCCGTCACTTTCTTCCAGATAGTGTATATATATAGGGAGAGTGTGAGTTAATAGAAGGAATTGAAAAAAGGTCTATAAAAACGTAGGATATAATAGATGGTGTAAAAAATGTCTTTAAAAACGTAGAGTATAAAAGGAATTGTACAAAAGGTTTCAAAAAATGTAAGGTAGAAGTAGTGTAAAATAATGTCTTTAAAAACGTAGGGTATAAAATTAATTGTATAAATTATAGTGTAGAAAGCATAGGATAGAAACGATAGCTTAAAAAAGATCTCTAAAAACGGGGGTTGAAATAGTAGTGTAAGAAAAAAGGTCTCTAAAATTGTAGGGTAGAAAAGATAATGTAAAGGTCTCAGGTTTATGTCTTTCAATTTTTATTTAATTTAATAAATATTTTTTAGTTTGAAATTGTGGTAAAAAAAAAAGGATTTTTTTTTTTTTTTTTTTTTTTTTTTAATATCGTGGCTAGACATTTCTGCCGCTTTATTCCATGAAATATGCAAAAAAAAAAAATAAATAAATAAAAAAAAAAAGATCAAATAATAGAAATGAATAAATTTTGGATAAAAAATTCTAGAAAATGGATTGATGAATCGTAACGTTCTTGGAAATCGATATCCTTGACCACATAAAGGAGCACGTGATTGAGAGGAACCCATTGGAGCATTTCAGCTTCACTTTCATGGTATTTTTTAAAAACAAACATTGCACGTGGAAGATTTTGAAAACAGAAAAATTAAATTCTGTTTCAGTTTAATTTTCTTAGAAGAGACTGGTGATTCTAAAAAAAATTAAAAAAGTACAGACCACAATTTTTTTGTTTACCTCGGCTGGTAATACACTATGTTATTTTTACTTCAAAAAAAGTATACCATATAGTTCAATCCCTGATTGTGGCTCTGGCTATTCGTACCACAAGCTTTAGGTTCTAATTCTGATGGTGGCAAGGATATTTGTGAGTGGTTCAGAATCCACATTAAACACTAGGTCCCGGTCTGTTTATCCCAAAATGTGCATAAAATGACTGTTGAACGACAAACCAACCAACCCTGATTGTGGAAATGTGAACATCTGGTTTAAAGGCGCAAACGGATGAATCCATTACTTGTTAGAGGTGCTGGTCAGACACACGCGGCGAAAGTCCTTTTAAAGTATCATAATTATTGTTAATTTTTCTTATCTCTTATTTTTCCTTTGATGTAGTGTAATTTAAAATGTTGGTGATTAAAAATTAAAATTACTTCTATTGTCTCTAAAACACTTTCCAGCATACCTTTCTCCCTTATTACGTCGTTCTTTTTTACTCCGTCCGATTTGGCCACTTTCCAATTTTTCATACAATGGATTGATCTTTTATACATCATTTTTAATGTATAAAAGAATTCGGATTTTGATAACATATACACTCAAGAGCCAAAACATTATGACCACCCCTACATTTTGCAATGAACTCGCCTGGATGACGTGGAAAGCAGGTGATCAGGTGGAAGTGGTATTTAACTGGTATTAATCCATGCCAAGGCGGGTTGAAGCTGTGTTGCGCACCAAAGGTGGGCCAACAGGTGGTCATAATGTTTTGGCTCTTGAGTGTATGTATATATACATAAAGAAACAAAATGTAGCTCTAATGATTCAAATACAACTGCGTAATTGGAGAAAAGGTAATTTCGGAGAGGTTTTAATGACAATAAAAATATTTTTAATAATTAATATTTTAAATTATATAATATCATAAGGTTTTTGAAAATTACAATCGCAATGTCTTAATGGCGAACAGGTATGATTCCCTTGTGTGAAATTGAAGAGGAAAAAATGAAGACTTGCCAAATGATTCCTTCAAAGTTAACCTGTTATGGACAGAATTCTCGACTATTTGTATGACATTTCTCTAATATTAAGCTTGTGCTTATTGATTTAACAGTGTTTAAGCCAAGAGTGCAGACTTTAAATCTATAAACTTGAATGTCCTTTATGTTGGTCTCGAGAAGGAAGAAAAGAGGATGCAGATCCTACGGACATCATCTTTGACGACTTTTATTCAAAACTGTGTAGGGGTATAACTGTGGTGTGTAGCATAGCATGTCTTCGAGGTACACCTTGGATTACGTTGAATCTGCTGCAGTTCTAATTTTCTAGTGGCAAAAGACTTAGGTTAAACTGACAGGTATTCGAATAAAAAAATACTTTTTTTTTTAATTAAATGAGAGCCAGATTATGTTGTTTTTAATATTTCATCAAAATCTGAAGAAACATATCTATGTCATAACTTTTAATAAAAGACTGACGTATGATGAGGCTAGAAGTGCCAAGATCCAAATGGGCAGAATCCATTCCAAGCCCAGGAGAATCCCTGTTCTTAAGTAATGATAACAATAATCATCATAAGTGAAGCAGCAGCCCCATGGTGATAGATTTCGAGACAGGAGATGTTTTTGTTTTTATGGAGTAGGGTTGTCAGCCTTACACCCAACGCTCTACAGTCATATGAGACCGAGACCTACGGCTTAAAGTGGATTCCGAACCACTACAAACAACCATGGCCCCGCCGGGACTCGAATCCGAAGCCTTTGGCACCGAGCCGCCAGAATGCTGTCACTCGGCCATCAGGCCCATATAAATAATAATTATAAATATTATTGAAGTGTCAAATTTCCAGGTAAAAGTTTTGACACCGAAACAGTAAAAAAATTGTCAACATTGACCATTGCTTCACTCGTGGCCTATCAGTGTGTAAAAGTAGACTACATGGGGGAGTTTTCCAGGTTTTTCCCCCATAGGACACAATGTGGGACAGTTACCCCTAGATTGTCTCTTCTCATTGCCTGTCGGTTGGTTCTTAGCGTCATAAATGGGATTCGAGCTCCACCGGTAAGCAAAATAAAAAAAAAAAGTTTGTAATGAAATAGAGCAAAATTTAAAAGTTGTTAGTGAAATGAAGAAAAAATAATAAAAAAAAGTTGATAATGGAAAACTTGAGTATAATAAAAAAAAAATTGGGGTTCGATTCCAGTGCAAGGGTTGTTGCATGTTTATGTTTGATAAATTAAACTAAGAAATATGTTGTAAACTAGGGGTGGCCAATCCAAATGATCTTGTGGGCCACTTTGGAAATGCATCCTAACTCCGCGGGCCGCATATAAAATTATAGATTCCTCCTATTAGCTTGAGACCCACTAGAGACATTTCTTTGGAGTGAAAAAGGGAAACAGAATGAGTTATTATTTTGTTTACTATTATTCTTACATGTAAATAATAATGATACTAAGCGCACATTGTAAAGAAATATAGAACATTGAAAATAAAATATAAAAAATATATCAATACAAACGCAATAAAAAAAAATGAAATCATTCAAAAATATGTATGTTACTAGTGCGGTATTCGTTTCTCCATTTAGGTGTTTGCACATCGTAATGGGTATTGCATCCATTGTGTTTGAGTGTTGGATCTATTTCATTTCCGAAAAAAAAGTCGAACCAAAAGTACTAACAACTAAGAGTCTGTTTTGCTTTGCTTTCAACAAACAACTATGTGTATCTAGGAATGGTCACTTAAAGTGTAACACAGAACCTGTTATATTAGATGTTCCGAGATGCGCGCGCATCGCTGAATATAATTTAATTATTCTGCGAACTCATCAATAAAACCGGCAATGTCTGTCCTATATTTATAAGAATATTATTTTAAAGTCAAAGCTAATTTTTCTCCTAATTTCGACAGTTCATTTTTGAATAGAGGGATGCACACGTAATGCATTTTTTCAATACATTGATTTTCACTCCTTTGGCCATTATAAAATAAATATATTTTGTAAAAGTGTGAAAAATCTCACGGGCCGGAAAAAGGTTCAAAGCGGGCCGCGGGTTGGCCACCCGTACATTATAGATTAAAAATTAACATAGCTTTATTAAGATGTAAAAATAACTAAATAAATACATAAATAATTGTAAAAAATATTTTTCATACTTAAATATAAAATTATCAATCCACTATTTAATGAGTGCAGTTTCTATACGTACTGCATACATCAATAAAAACGAAAGTTTATATTTTTCTCTGTCCGATGTTCTACTGAACCACTGAACTTGAAATTCTTCGCATCAGTTACCAAACTCTTTCGTCATTTATTTATTTATGTATGCAGATTTGCACAACTCAACTCCGCCGTTGGCCAACACCCTCGTTAATCCTAGACAACTCACAGTTTTTTTCTTTTGCGCCCTGAGGCGGGAAATTTCTCGCAAAATGTTTGTTTGGTGGCAGACGAAATAGATTCGCCGCGTGGTCACGTGCGCGCTTAGAAGTATCATTTGCTCGGCATTGTATGGCTCGCGCCATGACGTCACCCCCCGATGGCATTTCAGCTGGGCGCTCTTAATTGACGGCAAAGGATATTCGAACGCTCTGCTTGCAGGTTCGAACTAGGAAAAGGTTCATTCGAATATCATGAGCCCTCCTTTATTTTGAGGATCGGATTTTGGGTTTGCAAGTTTCGACTTTCCCTTCAGGTAAGGCTTTTTTCATTTCACTTCTCTTCGCAGAATTTTTTTTCTTCCTTATTATTTGTGCAGACGAACCGGTCCGTGTTTATCGTCTGCGAGTCATCTTTCTTCGCTCCCTCCTTAAGATAAAGCTTGCGAGGTACTGGCTTTTGTTTACTTTTTGGCTACTCATTGCTTAGACGTTTAGTTAGGATTTCTTGTAAAACGATACTATATATATAATTTGTCCTATTAAAAATAGTATTAAAAATGAACACAAATATCATAATATTTTTTGCACTAATTGCTTATCCAAAAAGAAGAATTACAATACTGGAATTCTTCTATTATCCTTTCATTATTTATTAATTCATTATTTAATTATTCCAACTTCATTCGTATTTATGAATAATGAGGTTCATTAAAATGTTATTCATGATATTATAATGAATAATGAAGAAAAAAAGAATAAACAAGAATGAATTATAAAGAATTAATGAATAATAATAAATAATCATTATTTATTCTTCCTTATTATTCTTTATTTCTTTATTATTATTCATTCTTATTCTTTTTTTATTATTATTCATTATTATTTATTCTTTTTTTATTATTATTCATTCTTATTAATTCTTTCTATATTCTTTCATTATTTAAATTTTTTAAAATGTTTAATTGAATACGTGGCTAATGAAAGAAAGATAAATAGTATTTGGAGATTTTTCTTAACAATTAAAAACTTTTTTATGCAAAATGTAAATCTTTCATTTTTCATTAGTGAAATATTTATGGGGTTAAAATTTAACTATAAATACACTCTTATTCATTCTCTATTGAAATTCTTCGATTTTTGCTTACTTTAAAATATAAGCAGTTTTGAAATAAATAATCGTGGAAAATTAAAATATTAACTTTCTTAACTTTCAAATTTTAAATATTAACAAACTTAAATTTTCTTTATTATTTGATAAAAAAAAAAAAAAAAAAAAAAAAAAAAAAAAAAAAAACGTTTGTTATCAAATAATAAATTCCTATGTCAAATCCATTTTTTTTCCATTTAATAAATGCAAATAGAAAATTTCTAATATCGCACGTTAAATTTTCATTTGGCAAAATTGTTGTTTTAGAAGTTTTTAAAAATATTCAGATTTCTTACTTTCCCTTTAAAAAGTACAAAGCATAATTACACGCTCAAAATCTGTAAAATTGAACTAAAAATGTTTTTTTTATCAAGATATTTCTGTGATTTCCTTAAAAACTAATCTCGATTTAGAATAATAAAAGAACACTCGATTTAAATGAAAATGTGCAATTTTTTCATCCAATTTGTGCAGTTGCATATTTATTGTATCTATACTTAATCTTTCTTTTTGCTTCAAATAAAATATTTTCTCGCTATTCGAAAGATGGTCGTATTTTATCGAAATCCTCATTTCTTGCTTGTTCTACATCATACAATATCTTCATTAAAAAAAAGAAAATAATAATTAATATTTGAAATAAAAAAAGCGTGTAGTTGATGGTTGGCGTATTCTTTTGGAGCTATTTAGCCCCTGGGGGCTCCATCTCCGATAGGACAGGGTAAATACAATTAAAACAATGAAAATTGCCCAGAATATATTGACAATCCTAAACAAATAAAAGAAAAGAAAAAATACTTAAAAATTAAATTAAAATTTTGCGGAAGGTTAGTTTCTTTTGTGTCAATTATTAAATCAAGATATTTAGCGTACGTTGACCAGGCCATGGATTCATCGCAACGATAGAGATTATCGCTGGGCGTGGAGTTTCTTTTTCGAAATATTATTGCTTGAGTTTTGGAAACGTTTATTGCAATTCGCCATTTAGTAAGCCATTCATCCAGGGAGTCTAGGAGATTCTGTTACGTTTTTATCACGTAGCGAATGGATGCTAAAACTGCAGAGTTATCTTCAAATAGACAGGTAGTGGTTTCAGGACATAGACAGATATATAAACGCTTCCTTGAGGAGTATCATCTTGAATGCGACCCATTGTGGACGATTCTTCTTGGATTCTTACTTGAAAAGTCCTATCTTGTAGGTAATTATGAATAAGTAGAATAATCCGGGTAGGAAAGGCGAAAGATCTAATCTTCTTCCTTCTTCTAATCTTCTCTTCCAAATGGCTACTGCTCTGGTGTTTGGTACCACAGGCTTAGTTCTCCATTCCACTGTCGGGATGGGGCCTGAATCGCCGAGTGGCTAGCGCTCTGGCGCTCGGTACCACAGGTTTCAAGTTCGAGTCCTGGCGGTGCCATGGGTGTTTGTAGTGGTTCGGAATACACTTTAAGCTGTAGGTCCCGGTCTGTTGAGCCTAATGTGCACAAGATGACCGTAGAGCGACAAACCAAACCACAGTCAGGATTGGTTTGTTTGTGGTTCGGAATCCACGTTATATTTACAGGTCTCGGTCTAATCAGCTCTAAGTGTGCAAGAAATGACCGTGGAGTGGCAAACCAAACCAATAGAGTCGGTCAAAACATTTCCGACTACAATTCTTAATACCGATTAAAAAATCTTGAGTTTTTACCGTAGTTTTATGATCTTTACTAATGGATTTAGAAAATTCTTTTTTCATTTTAAATAATAGTTTAACATAGTTTTTTCATTAAAAAAAATTATATTGACAGCTTTACAAATTTAGTGTTCGCATTCAATTAAAAGATATTCTTGTTCTCTAAATATGCTTACAAGTAAAAAAAAAATACATACATTGCATTTTATTGTTAATCATTACAAACTGAACAGGTAGCAATGTATTATACAACATAAGTAAATGAAAAGCAAAAGAAAATTTTACATTTTAATTACATAGAAGCTCTATTTGTAATCCCTTAAATCTTTTTTGTTCTTAATAATAGAATAGATTCTACAACATCATCTTTCATGGTTTATTCAGGATAGCTTTTGATAGGCTTCGGAGTTGAGAAAAATCTCTCAACAGGGTCTCGGTTTGTTGCTAAAGCAATCGCTGTCTTTGCTACTGGTTGTGTTATGCAAGAAGACAATTGAATTGCCTCTTCAATATTTACGGGTTCGATTTACGGCAGTGCCAGGGATGTTTGTAGTGGTTCGGAATCCATTTTAAACTGTAGGTCCCGGTCTCATAGGATCGTAGAGCGTCGTGGGGTAGTGCTATTCGCTTCCGTAGCCTATCTTAGACCTACTCGTGCTCCCCTGGGTAGTGCTAAATGAGTGACGGGGGTGCAGCCCTTACTTATGGCTGACCGCAGAGCGACAAACCAAACTAAATCTTTTCATTAAAATAGGATAAACTCCCAAAATAAATGACTCATTTCTTATAATTCATAACAAACAAAGGCAAATGATTTCATTGCAAATATACAAGTATCCTAACACTTTTAAGAACCATTTTGAACCAAATGAATAATTATTTCGAGAATCAAAGGTAATTAAGCTTTAATTAAGGCAGGGCTGGCCCACCCGCGGCTCGCCTTGAATATTTTTCCGGTCCGTGAGATTGATCACACTTTTACAAAATATATTTATTTTAGAATGGCCAAAGGAGTGAAAATCAATGTATTAAAAAATACATTATGTGTGCATCCCTTTATTCAAAAATGAACTGTCGAAAGGATGAGAAAAAAGGAACAATTGACAAACAAAATGACATTGTTGCAAATATAGGACAGATAGTGCCTGCTACATTTATGAATTTACAGTTACGAGTTCGAAGAATAATTAAATTATATTCTGCGAACACATGACGAGCTAGTATCTAATATAGCAGGTTCTATGTTTCATTTTAAGTGACGTAGTGACTATCCCTAGATACGCGCAGTTGATGGTTGATAGCAGAGCAAACTAGACTCTTAGTTTCAAGCTTTTAGTTCAATTGACACCTGCGAATCGTTTTTTTTCTAAAATGAAATTGATTAAACACAAAACACACTCAAGCATAACGGACGCTCACCTGCAACATCCATTACGATAGGCAAATATTCAAATGGGGATCGATTTGCAAAAGCTAGGGGAAAGAGTGGAGAAACATATATCGCACTGGTAAAATAAATACTTATTTAATGATTTCATTCTTTTAATTTCCTTTATAGTTCTATATAATTTGTATTTCATTTTTAGTGTTACATATTTCTTTACAATGGGCGTTGAGTATCATCATTATTATTATCTATGTTTACATGCAAGAATAACAGTAAACACAATAATAACTCATTATGTTTTCATTTTTCAAAATATGTCTAGAGTGGGATATAGTGGGGGATCTATAACTTTACATGCGGCCCTCGGAGTTAGGATGCATTTCCTAATAAGTGTGCCGCAAGATCATTTCGGTTGGCCACACCTGAATTTACATTTTCAAGTGAAACACTTGCCGGAAACAATAGCATCCAAATGTTATACTATAAAGTAAAAGATGCAATTTATTTTTTTCTTCTATTGATAAAACAATAAACCGATGGATATAAATTTCAAACAAGTTTATAATAACTTTCAGAGGAATATATAATTAGATTTACGGCTTTTTTGTCATTTTAAATACTATTGATTATGAAGCTATGTTACTTCCAAATCCAACTGAACCAATTATATTATCTATATGTGCATCTAAGAATAATAGTAAACACAATAATAACTCAATGAAGATAATTAACTTTTTTTATAGTGGGTCTAAATCTAATGGGTGGATCTATAATTTTATATGGTGCCCACGGAGTTAGGATGCATTTCCTAATAAGTGTGCCGCAAGATCATTTGGGTTGGACACCCCTGAATTAAGGCTAAGAAATAGTCAGAACTTCAGTGTGCTAATGATGCTTCGTGTAGTGTGTAATACGCGGAGATGAGCCAAAGCGGATGCCGCCACTGATGATCACTTAATGAAAACATCTGCGTCCACGTCCAAGGTTATCAAACAATCTCGTTGGGATCTCATTACAGAGCGCGTGTCAGTCCAGTTGCTGCCTTTTATTTATTTTATTATTACTGTTAGTTGCGGAAGCAAGTAGTGATGTGCTAATTAAAAAAAAAAAATCTTCTATTTCTTTTTTCCTATGATAAATACTCGTTTTTAAAAATAATTGAGTAACCCTTAGTTTTTTTTAATAACTACTATGATGAAATAAATATTTTTATCTGATTAAATTTAAATATGAACATTAAATATAAACATAAATCAGATAAGTATTTTTATCTGATTAATGTTCCTGTTTTGTGTTACATGAATTATTACGGAATAATTCATTTTCTGATGGATTTGGTAATGATATTCAAATATATTTCTATGCAGACTATTACACTGAATCGGTATCTCGCATATACACTCATGTCCATAAATTAAGGATAATGAAGCTCAGGCAAAGAAAGAGACAGAAGCAAAACAAATTTGACTTATTTGTAAAGTCTATTTATTAAACAAAAGGCAAAGAGCAAAAAAGATGCTATATGTTTGACATAATTAATAAAAATTGCGATTTTTACTCCCTGGAGCAAATTTCAAAAAAGAACCTATTTACAAAAAACAGTATAACATGATTAGTATGATGGTTAATATGGAGTATGTCTCCCGGACGATGCAATACAGGCCTTACAACGCCTAGGCATGCTGAGTATCAAATTATCGATCTGATCTTGGGGTATATTACACCACTCATCAAGCAATGCCCTCCGAAGTGTCGGTTGACAGGTGGGGGGATGGGGGGCGGGGGTTGACGGGCTGCAATTCGTCGGCCAAACATATCCCACACATGCTCTATTGGATTCAGGTCCGGTGAGTATGCTGGCCAATTCATACGGGTGATAACCTCCAATTGAAGGCATTCGTCTACAATGTTTGCACGGTGACGACGAGCGTTGACATCCATAAACAGAAATTCAGCACCCATGGCGCCCCGAAACAAACGTACATGTTGTTCCAGAATGACATCCCGATAGATGTGGCCTGCCATTGTTTCACTCTGAATATGCAGGTCAGTTCTGGAACCAAGAATAATTCGTCCCCAAACGAGTCATCCTGCACCACCGTAACGGTGTCGTTCAATGGTGTTCTCTTGGTGGTAATGGGTACCTGGTGCTCTCCATATGAAAGTCCGGCGAGAATCAGACTGCAAACTAAACCTGGTCTCGTCGGAAAAAAATCACACAAGACCACTGTTGCTGTGTCCCCAATGCATGCTCTAGAGAAGGATGTCTCTAGAGCATGCATCTCTAGAGAAATATTGCAATGTCTCCTCTCTCTCTCTAGGTTAATCACAGGCGACAGTGAGTTGCGGTAAGTGGAGAACACATCTGACAGGCCTACCAGCATATAGACCAATGTGCCCTAAGCGTCTGTACACGGTCTGCCTTGAAACTGTCGTACCGGTAGCTGAAGAGAGCTGACGAGACAGGTCTGTTTCTTTTGGCAGTAACTGCTAAATACCGGTCCTCATTCGGCGTTGTAACTCGGGGGCGACCTGTGCTGTAACATTTACTCACATTAACATCATCTCGGAATCGTTGCCAAAGCCTGGAGATGACACTCTGGGCGATTCCAAGTTCCTCGGATACTTCCAGCCGGGTACGTCCACATTCCAGTCGTCCGATAATTCTACCACGTAAAAAATCATCCAAATGCTTCCTTTGTGCCATAACTATGCGGTTATTGCACTGAAAGGCTTTTAACGCGCTTATGAACAATTTTACTTCTTTGCCACCATTCTTTATATACCACTCTCTTGCACTCTCGTCATTGTGACGTACTATCCGCGCCATCTGGTGGTTTCCTGTAATTTGCATATTTTTCTTCAAGATGTGTGTGATAATTCTACAGGTGACATTTTTATTTTAGAGTTCAATTTCTGCGTGATTCCGAATTATCCTTAATTTATGGACATGAGTGTATATCTATAAATGAATCACCTTGTATGTATGTATGTATGTATGTAATATATATATATTTTTGTGTGTGTGTGTCCGTCTGTCTGTCTGTCTGTATGAGACCTGACGGCTGAATGCCTAGCGCTCTGGCGCTCGGTACAACAGCTTTCGGGTTCGAGTCCCGGCCATGGGTGAAAAAGTGCCGGTGTTTCGCAGCTACAATGAAGAGTCGAGCAACAAAGTCCTCGTTTGAGTCACAAATGAGAACACAGAGTAGAAATAAAGTTACAGTTATGCAGTGGGCTTAGTCCTTCCGCGATGTTTCACTTCCGGCCTTACATCCCTATACTAAAAAAAAAAGATATTTCGGTAAGAAGTAATAATCATTGAATCACCCTGTATATATATATATTTCTAGTGCAGTTGGTAATACAAAGACAGTTCACCTTTATGCCATAATCAAGGGCTGCACTGCTGTTGTAGCTTGAAGGATAAGCTACGGACGCAAGTCACACTACGCCCGCAACGCTCTACGATCCTATGAGACCGGGACCTACGATTTAATTCCGAACCACTACAAGCATCCATGGCCCCGCCGGGTCTCGAGCGTACCGAGCGCCAGACGCTATCCACTTTGTATGTATATATATTATATAATTATATTTTTTAATTAAAATGGAAGTATGATCAGACGGGCTCTAGAATTATTCGTAGTTTTTCATTAATGTTCAGTTTAACAAAATCGTAATAAACAGATGCACATTTATAATTAAATTTTTACTGTTTCAAGTACAATTTTTACCAAATAAAATAGAACAGAAGTAGTTTTAAAACTTAAACTAAATAGATGATATCATTTTTTTAATTGAGAAAAATAATTTTATTCAATGTATACTTGATCTAAAACGTTCCTTTATCACATTGTGTGCAACGCTAAAAATAAATAAATTCAATAAATAATAATTGTTGCAAAACAGCTGTTAAATGAACAGATTGGGAAATTGCGAATAAAACGGACTTTGAAATAGTACACATAGAGACGCTTCAATTTCGTGAATTGTTTTCCTTTTGGAATTTATTGTATAACGTCACTCATCGCGCATGCGCTGTTCATCTGCATTAGAATAACACGGTTACATCCATGTACGTCCAGGATAATCGTATACTATTTATGTTAGATAAAAGGCAAATATACGAGCTAATTTCATTTTGTTCTAAAACAGGGATGACCAACCCAAATGATCTTGCTGGCCACTTTGGAAATTCATCCTCACTCCGCGGGTCACCTATAAAATTGTATATCCACATACAGTGGGTAAAAAAAGTATTGGCAATTGCCTTAATTTATTCATATAGACAAATAAATAAAATGTTATGCAATTTTAGCTGTCGTAATTAAATACAAGACATCTTAGATATACAGTGAGCCACAATATTGAGTATGCACCTCTAAAACTTTTAGACTTCTTCCAATTACAAATTAAATATTGATTTAAATAGATACATTTTTTTTATCCTAGATACTTTAACCTGTGCTTTACCATCCTATAATAACACAATTCTATAGTTAACTTATTTATTACGAAAAAAGTTAAGCGATTCGAAGAAAAGATAGAAAACCATGCCACAAAATTGAGTATACACTTCTTATATTTGTAAGTTATGCCACCACTTTTTTTGGTTTCAAATTTTCTTTAAAGAGTTTCAGGAGTAGCTGCTGCTTATAACACGTGCTATTGCACTTCAACGCTTTTAAATAGTATTTTTTCTCATATAAAAATCGTAAAATGAGCTCTCGTAGAGAAACTACTGAATCTGAGCGTTTATTGGTTGTAAAATGGTCGAAAGATGGCAAATCTCTTCGAGAAATCGCTTCGTTGATTGATGTAACTCATGGTTGTGTCCAAAAAATACTACAGAAGTATAAAAAAACTGGATCTGTGGCCAATATTCCTGGAAGAGGACGCAAAGAAATACTGAGTAATACAGCGAAGAGGAAGATCATTCACTCAGTAAAGAAAGATCGGAGGGTGAGTGCCTCTAAACTAGCTTTATCGATGTCCTCTACAATCGGGAAAAAGATCTCAGTTGAAACAATTCGACGTACCCTTCACCAATATGGGTTTCATGGCCGTACACCAATACGAAAGCCACTCATCAAGTATGTGAATAGACAAAAGAGAGTGATTTTCGCCAAAGAACATCGTTTAAAGCCTATTTCTTTCTGGAACACTGTAATATTTTCTGATGAAAGTAAGTTTAATCTTTACGGAAGCGATGGACGATTTAAAATATGGAGAGAAGCTGGGAAAGCACTGGCACCTAAAAACACCATTAAGACAGTCAAGTTCGGAGGTGGATCTATCCTCGTTTGGGGTTGTATGTCGGTTGGAGGAGTTGGAGAGCTTGCTTTTATTGATGGTATTATGGACAAACATGCATATTTGGGGATTTTAAATGATAACTTGAAAAAAAGTGCCAGTAAGTTGGGGCTTGGATCAAGCTTCATATTCCAGCAGGACAACGACCCCAAGCATACAGCGAAGATTGTGCAGTTATACTTGCTGTACCATTGCAAGAAGCAATTACACACTCCAGCCCAGTCTCCAGACCTAAACGTCATCGAAAATTTGTGGTCGCAATTAGAGAAAGCTGTACATGAGCACGAAATCACAAGCAAGGAAGTTCTCAAGAAGGTTCTGAGAGAAGAATGGGATAAAACTTCTGTTGAAACCACTAAAACACTAGTAGAATCTATGTCCAGAAGATTACAAGCTGTAATTCAAGCAAAAGGTTATGCAACAAAATATTAATTTGTACGTTAAAAGGAAATTAATAAAGGTGTATACTTATTTTTGTGGTGGTGTTTTTCCTCCCTTCTCAGATCTTTTATTTTTTTTCGTAAAAAATAAATAAACGTAACAATTTTGTAAGTATAGTACGGTAAAGCATAGACTAAAGTATATAAGGTAAAAAATTCTATCATCTTAAAGCAATATTTAATTTGTAATTGCAAAAAGTCTCTAAGTTTCTAAGGTGTATACTCAATTTTGTGGTCCACTGTATAAAAATAGTAAAAATTTTATTTTAATTTGCATTTTCTACGATTTTTTCTTTCAAAAACGAAAATTTGCATGTCAAAAAAGTATTGGCAAAGTTTTAACTGCTATGCAAATTTTGTTACATTGGAGTCACGTGTCTCGACTGATAAGAAACTTTACCGGTATAAAGTCTGCAAAACTACTCCAAAAGTGTCTATGCATTATTTTGCGATTACTGCAGTAAAATGACTTCGAAATCGAAGGAGTTGGACGTTAGTGTTAAAAACACGATTATTAGGCTCAGAAATGAAAGTTTAACTTATCGTGCTATAGGAGTGCAGTTCAATACAAGTTTTATTTACTGTCAGAAGTGTTGTAAAAAAGGTCAAGGGAAACAGGATCAACGGAAAATAAGACTAGAAGTGGATGACCTCGAATATTTTCTACAAGAGAAGAACGTGTCATTATTAGCAAGGTTAAGAAAAACCCTAAAATAAGTGCACCCCAGATAGCTAAAGATGTTGCTTTCACTTCGCAAAAGACTTTCAGCGTACAGACTGTACGTTTTACACGAGAGAAGTTATTATGGAAGGACAGCTAAAAAGAAACCATTCATCTCGGAAATAAATAGGAGAAAGAGGTTAGATTTCGCAAAATCCCACGTTGATTTATCTGAAGAGTTTTGGAACACAGTTATTTTTTCCGACGAATCAAAGTTTAACATTTTCGGCAGTGATGGACGACGATATGTGTGGAGGAGGCCAAATACTGAATTGGAAAAGCAACATTTAACTGCTACTGTAAAACATGGTGGAGGCAGCGTCTTAGTTTGGGGCTGTATGGCAGCTAATGGAATTGGCAACCTGCATTTTATTGATGGTATTATGTCAACACGTACATACATTGACATTTTGCGCCCTAACTTAAAAATCAATGCCCAAAATCTTGACATCAATCCTATTGAAAATTTATGGCACCTGCTTTATCTAGAAATCGAGAAACATAAAATTTCAAGTAAAGACGATCTCAAACGTTTACTCTTACAAGAGTGGCCAAAATTCCCAACAGTACAACAAAGACCTTAGTTTCCTCTATGAGAAATAGATTACAAGTTGTTATAGATGCAGAAGGTATGCTTACAAAGTACTAAACATATACTGATTTTGTTTTCGCTCATAATTTTGTCAATTTCATAATTTTGCCAATACTTTTTTTATCATGTAAATTTTGGATTTTCGCGTAGATTTTGACTAAAAAAATATTTAAATGAAAATTTCGTTATATTTGTTTATCTTTTCTCCTTCTGTAATCGCTATGTTAAAATAAAATTTGTACACATACTTTGTTAGCAAATATGATCATTTATAGGCAATTGCCAATACATTTTTTATCCACTGTATTAGATTTAGACCTACTATAGACATTTTTTTTTTTTTTTTTTTGGAGTGAAAATTGAAACAGAATGAGTTATTATTTCTGTGATTACTAGTATTCTTGTATGTGAATATAAATATAATGACAATTATGCTGAACGCACCCTGTAAAAAAATACATAGCACCAAAATTGGAATATTAAAAAATATATAAATACAAACGAAATAAAAAAAAATGAAGTCGTTAAAAAATATTTGACTAGTGCGATATTTGTTTCTCCACTCTTTCACTTTTGCTTTATGCTTTCGCAAATCGATGAGCGCGCATTTCGCAGAATCTAATTTAATTGTTCGGTGAACTCACAAATAAAACGGGCAATATTCGTCCTCCATTCGCAAGAATATTATTTTAAAATCAAAGCTCATTTTTTTTTCTAATCATTTCGACAGTTCATTTTTGAATGGAGGGATGTACGCATAATGCATTTTTTGAATGCATTGGCTTTCACTCCTTTGGCCATTAGAAAATAAATTCATTTTTTAAAAGTGTCTCTCAGGCTAGAAAAATATTCAAGGAGGGCCGCAGGTTGACCACCCCTATTCTAAAATATGGCTTCACTTCGTAAATAAAGATTTTAATTAATTAAAAGTTTTCTTTATTTTGACGAATAAGTTCCATTTCAGAACTTGTGAAATCCTAATATTAAATCAAGATTGTTTTTTATCACAAATAATTTTAGGAATCAATCAGTGCATGTGTTTTAATTCCAACAAATTGTGTTTACATGTTCCTTTTTAATCTAACCTATTATATTTTTGAACGTTTTTTTGTATTAATTTTCTGTGCATCCTATTTGATTAATAATATCGTCAATGATCTATGTTCAAACGTAAATTTTATACCGCGTCTTAGTCATTTGTATGAACATAATTTCTTTCTAGGAAACTTGAACCGATATTTTTTGTTTCGAAAACGGAAATTACTCATCAGATTACCAGAAAGTCATGCTTCTAAGGAAGAAAAAAAAGAACAACACAACAGACGACTTTCTGAGCAACCGAACCGGAAGTGCTCACTTTTCCAATTTAGGCTCTGAATTAATTGGAACTGACACCTAAATGAATCTCGCTTTGGAGTCTCAAAATGTTTAGGTTGATATCTTTTTTTAAGTTGATCCGCGCGTTGTTAAAAGAAAAGCATCGTTGCCTGTGGTATTAATTGAATCAAAATTGGCTGACCAACCCACGCTTTTTTGTACATTAAGAGCATGCATTTTTTTTTTAACTCAGTGAATGAATGTAATCCACTTAATGCAAACTGTTGATTTTTAACTATGAAAAAGATTTCATTTCAAATTATAATGAAAGAATTTTTAAATCGAGAAGTTCTATTTAATTGAGTGAAAAAAATCATTTGAAAAGACAAAGTTTATAGTATACCAAAAAAAAAAAAAAAAAAAAAATGGCTTTTAATAATTAAGGAGTGTTTTTGAATTCTTACGTACAATAATTTGCGTTTTTATCAGTATTTTAATCGGAAATTGGAAAAAAAATTCAATGTACAGAACAGAGAAACTTACAGAATTTTTTTTTTTTTTTTTTTTTTGTGCGGAAAAATTGTAAAATGATTTCAGAATCATACATGCAAAATTTCAGATGAACCAATAAATACAAAAGTAGGAAAATGTTGTCCTCCAATAATATAATTTCTCTTTTTTTTTATTGCTTATTGCAAGAATTTTGATATTTTTCCTTCTTCATAATAATAATAATAAAGTATAATGAAACTTAATTTCTCAATTTTGTGGCGAAATATTCGTAATTTGTAGCATAACATTTAATCCTTTAATTTGTATTTCTTTTCCTTGACTTTCTATTTCAACATTGCTTTTAAAGTCAACAACAAAAGTACTTTAAATGTTGTTGGTTGATTTTAAAACTATTTATTACGGAAAACTCGAATTTTAAGCTATTATGAAAATTGATAAAAACTTCATTTTTTTTAATTTTAAAATAGATATAAATCGTTAATACTTGTTTTGGCAAGAAAAATGCAATCAAATTTATCTGAATACGTTAAAAAATTAATAATTTTAAATAATTAATTAAATTAATTTTTTTATCACTTTAGAAAAAAGACACATTTTATTGTGTATTAAAATTCACATATTCCTCATATTTGAATACTGGGAGACATGAATACTGTATGTATATATATATACATGGGCCAGATGGCCGAGTGACCAGCACAGGCGGGTCCGGCTTTGACATGGATGTCTGTAATGGTTCGGAATCCACTTTAAACCGTAGGTCCCGGTCAAATAGGATCGTAGAGCATTGCGGAGGGTAATGTGATTCGCGTCCGTAGCCTCTCTTCAAGCTACACGTGCCCACTGGGTAGGGCTCAATGAATCACAGTGGTGCAGACCTTGCGTAAGGCATAAAAATTAGCTGTCTCTGTATTGCCAGGTGCATTAGAACAACAGCATATATGTATATATACGAAAAAACAAGCATTAACGATTTATATCTATTTTACTATTACAAAATGAAGTTTTTATCATTTTATATATTTTTTTAAATATATATATATATATAGTCGGAATATTATTTTAAAATATGAAAACTTTATTAAAAAATTCAATAAAATAAAAGACTTATTGAGTTCGTAAAAGTAAGTTCATTGAGTTATAAAAGATTTGTTGAGTTAGCAATCGTTCCTTTTTGTGAAGAATAAATTTGCTTCTATTTATTAATGCCAGACGAAATTTCCAGACAATATTTGAATGTCTAATGAACGATCATAAAGGGCGAAAAACAGACAACCCAGTGTAATGGAGAAAGTCCACGTGGATAATAATCCTCAATTACACAACTTTAAAAAACGAAAAACTCGCAGACTTTGCAACGAAAAAAGGAAAAAACTCGCCTCTCTGACGCCTTTTTAATGATGGATAGTAGTATCCAGTGTTTAAAACACTTCCTTTTATCGAAAACTCAAAATAGATTGTTACTGTGTCCGAGTAGTTCTGCAGCATTCAGTAACGAATGAAGATATTCTTCGAGTCCTGACGATGAAATATTGGCATGTTGCCACTTTGGAATGTATCAATTATTAAACTGAAAGGAAATAGAGAGAGTTATATTTTATACAATATCATTGTTATGGAATGTTATTAGTATTTTTTTACGACTTAAATTTGTAGCATTTTCACTCACTTAAAACATACCCTTGACTTTAAGTATGCTTAAAAGCTTGATTCTACAAAAATAGCAGTATTGACTTAATAGGTAGAAAAGTATCATAGAATAACTGAAAAATAAAAGAAAATTCTATATTTTAATCAAATAAAGATAGATGCTCTATTTGTATTACATTAAATCTTCTTTTTTTTAATTTTTTTGTTCGTATCCCACTTGGTAGACAGCAACATCTAGATCAGTGGTGGCCAACCCATTTTTTTCGGTCAGTGAGATGTATGCCACTTTTACAAAATATATTTATTTCATAAAGGCCAAAGTGTGAAAACCAATGAATTAAAAAAATATATTATGTGAGCATCCATATATTCAAAAATGAACTGTCAAAATCATGAGAAAAAATTAACTGTGATTTTAAAATAATAGTCTTGCGCAAACAAATATCGCAATAGTGAAATAAATATTTTTAAAGGATTTAATTTTTTTTTTATTTCCTTTATATTTATGTATTTCATTTTTAGTGTTATATGTTTCTTAACAGTGTGCGTTTAGTATCATTGTTATTATATTATATATGTTTGCATGCAAGAATAATAATAAATACAAAAATAATAACTCATTCTGTTTCAATTTTTTCATTCCAAAAAACAATGTCTCTAGTGGGTCTCAATCTAATGGGCGGGGGAGGGAAGGGCCCGTGCGATGCGGCCCGTGGAGTTAGGATGCATTTCGAAAGTGGCCCCCAAGGTCATTTGTGTTTGCCATCCCTGCGTTAAAGCATTTTCATAAAATGCCGATGCAATGGAGAAAGTCCACGTGGATAGTATCCTCAATTACACAACTTTAAAAAAAAAAAAAATTGCAGACTTTGCCGTGAAAAAAAGGAAAAAACTCGCCTCACAGACGCCCTTTTAATGATGGATGGCGGTATCCAGTGTTTAAAAATGCCAAGAGCGCTCGAGTTAAACACTTCCTTTTATCGAAAACTCAAAATAGATTATTATTGTGAAGCTGAGTAGCTCTGAAAGAGAATTTTTTTCTGCAGTATTCAATAAACGAATGGAGATATTCTTCGCATTCACTGTATCGTGTACCTGACGATAGAATATTGGCATGTTGCCACTTTTAATTTATAAATTAAATTGAAAGGAAATAGAGAGAGATATTTTATAGGATAACCTTTCATAACAAAGTATTTTTTTACGACTTATAAGCGAGTGCAAATGCTACACTTTTAAAGATACTCTTGTACTCTAATTTGCTTACAAAAAAAAATGTAGGTTCTATAAAAAAATAGTAGAATTGACTTAATAGATAATAAAGTATTATAGAATAGCTAAAAACAAATAACAGAAAATTCTTTATTTTAATGACATAAAGAGGCTCTATTTACATTACATTTAGTCTTTTTCTTTTTGGTCATGTTGTTCGTATCCCACTTGGTTGGCAGCAACATCTAACCCAAGTCCAAAAACCCTTGTAGTCTCATGGAAGGGGGATTTGACGCGTTTAGGCCCAAAATGGAAATTCCAATATCATCAGCAAGGTCTCTAATTGTAAATAGACGGTTTTCAAGCACCCAATCTTTCATTTTTTGGACGTGAGCTTCGTCGGTTGAGGTTGGTGGTCGACCACAGGGCTCTTCGTCTTCAACGCGTTCACTGCTTTCTTTGAACTGCTTATACCACTTGTAAACATTTCTTTCCGATACAGGAATGCTCACCGAATGCCTTCTGCAACATTCTATACGTTTCCGCAAACAAAATTTAATGCAAGTTCTTTGCTCAATGAATTCAGACATTTCAAAAATTGCCGGAATCCGTTTTAGCGTCTCACAAAGCCGAGCGTATCTCAAAACACTAATGAATATTTTGACGTGAAATTCCATACAAATGTCAAGGACAGCAACCTATAAAAGAAAAAAAAATTGAAATTCCATAAGTACCGGGAATTTTAAATGGAAAATGGGTCTTACTTTTTGGACACAGTAGTATACGACTAGCAAACCCAATTAATAATCGATTCGTCCATTTCCTCTTTGGAAACGTTTATTTACTTTTCCTCAAAATCGGTGGTTGAACTGTAGCTTCTTTGCACTAGATAATTGCCGATCCATGCTTCTTCTCTAATGTTCATCACTATCATAACTTCAATAATTGATAGTTACCAAGGGTTATCGCACTTTTTGAAACAAGCTTATCTATTTGAATTATATATTATATGAGCTTAAACAAGTTTATCTATTTGGAGTTATATATTGATTTTGACAAACACTATCTTCCAAACAAACATGAGCTGGCAAATGGTGTGTTGCCGTGGATTCCTTTACAAATCCATATCTTGTTCACTTGCCGTTGGATTGCCTGAGTGAATTTCCGTGCTTTCCGATTTGTTAAGATTTTTGAAAGATTCACAAGATTCAAGAGATTCAATTCGATCAAGATTTTGAAAGATTAAAGATATCTTTTTTTTTTCCCATTTCAGAATGCTGTCTCCCATAGACGAGAGGCTGGAGGAAGATCTCGAGAGATCGGACAGCACGGTGCAGAGGCTGAACATAGCAGATGCGAAGAAGCGCACGCTGCCCGAGTTCATCGGGGGCCACGGGCCCTGGCAGTTCCGCCAGTGGACGGTCTTCTTCCTGGCCTCCCTCTGCAACTCGCTGCATCTCTTCTCCACCTTCCCGCTCTCCGCTCACAACGACTGCTGCGCTGTCCTCTCGGGTGAGTACTCATGTTAAATTGGTTTCAATCGATGACAAATTTGACAATCTACATTGGCCAAAAGTCTATAATTAATGTTAAAACAAGTAATATAAAAAAATTTTTAAGTCATTTCCTACTTTTTTTTCACTCTATTGCAGAAAGTCCTTCATAAATAATTTTCATTCATTTTTTTTAAGTTTATCTGACGCCCTCTATAGGTGGATATATGCAACTTAAATCTAAAAAAACTCCTCCTGTTAAATTTAACTCGTCTCCTGTTAAATTTAAATTGGTTTTAATGTTATTGTTATCGTGTCCACCTCCTTCAAAAGAATTGAAGAATCGATGGACCAGAGAAACAGGAATGCCCATATCGTATAGAAGCTGTCGACTTATTTGTACTAGATTTTCCCCCCCTGTTGGAGGGAAAAGAAATATCTCTTCCACTCACAAAGTAATAATAGCGATGACAGTGATCCGTTGTCCTTTCGTTAACCTGCAATGTCAAGCATTAATCTGCACTACAAAGTTTTCTGTAATGTCTCAGGACAATTCAGTAGATTTATTTTCAAACCTATTTTATCGTAATGACCACAGCTACTGTGGTGAAGAAAGCTATGCATCTGTGGTTTAATTGGCGAAATTTAAACCAATTATTCAAATTTAAAAGGGTGATATCCATTGTTGTTGTTATCGTGTCCATGGATTTAAAATATTATAATCGAAGTCAGATCAAGTCAAAAATCTCCACGATAGCGGCCGCCAGCAACGCCGCCGCTTCACTCTACAGGACTTCTCTTAAGTTGGCCTCGTCTGGCACCCTACACAATTGCAGAACAACCTTCCAAGGCCCTGGCAACCTTTTTCCGTGGTCTGTGAAATATCGAATTCTAATCTGGATTGGTTTTAATCGATGACAGATTTGACATTTTATATTGGTTAATCAATACAAACGATTATTTTCCAACATTTTTGTAATTAATGTTAAAATTAAATGTTAAGGAAGCAATTTAGTCGTGTTTTCCAACCACTAGCAAAGACAGTGATTGCTTTAGTAGCAAACCAAATCAGTATTGAGAAACTTTTCCCAGCACTGGGGCTTATAAAAAGCTGTCTGGGAACCACCGTGATAGAAGAACGCGGCCTGATGGCCAATTGGCTAGCGCTTTGGCCGTTGATACTACAGGCTTCAGGTTCGAATCCTGGCGGTGGTATGGATGTTAGCGGTATCCACGTTAAACTGTATAACCCGGTCTAATTAGCCCAAAGTGTGCACAAACTGACTGTAGAGCGACAACGCAAACCAAACCACCATGAAAGAAGATCTTATTGAAGCAGTTCTATTATTAAGAACCCATAAGATTTAAAGGGTTACAAATACGGCATCTCTGTGGTTAAAATATAAAATTTTCGTTTGCTTATCTCAAACTATTCTATACTACTTTGGTAAAGTCAGTACTGTTATTTTTATGGGACATACGTAATTTGTGTAAGCAAATTTAGCGTACAAGAATATATTTCCAGTGAGTGTAAATGCTACACCTTTACAATTGTAAAAAATACTTTGTTATGCAAACACTGTTTCTTATATGCGTTTAATAAATACCATAGAATTCATTTCTCAATTTTTTCTAAATCCATCCAAAGATCACAGTACATAAAATGACATTAAAGAGTCAGGAGTCGGTACATAAAAAAATACGTTTCTGGAATCGGAAATTGTTTGGCCTACTCCTCATTTGCTACGGCATAGTCCAATATATCTTATACTACCATTAATAATATAATATATATCAGATAATAATCTTCCTATAAGATTCCTTCCTTCCATCCCCTTCCTATATTTTGCTGTTCAACCAGCATCCGCGATGTCAGACTGATTCAAACTCAGTGGTGTAAAAGGAGGAGAAAAGTAATTTCAAAGGATTATAATTACAATGAAAGTAGTTTACATTTTTAATAATTAAAAACATATAATTACATAATAATAGAAAAGGAAAGTAGATGATAAAATTCCACAATAAATATGGAACTTTTCCCATTTAAAATTACTTTGCGATGCTGCTGTCTGACTTGCCTCCATAGCACATAATCGATTCGTCCGTTTCCGCCTTTCAAACCGGATATTTACCTTTCCGTATAGCTAATGGAAATATATTTGATTGATTTTATATAAATTTTAATGTTAAAATAAACTTTTGTGCAACAGGACAATTATAATTTTTTGGATCAGAAAAAAAAATCCGTTTCTTACCAAAAATTGTCATTTAATCCTTTATGATGATTATTTTATTTTAATTATCATTTAATTGCTGATAAGTTTATTTCGTTATATATTACAAAATTTTTTTTGACAAGTACGTAATTTTTTCAGGTTCATCTGGGTTAAATACGAGTTTTATTCATTCAGTAGCTAACAGTTCCTATTCGAGTTGGTCATCCGAAAATCACAATGTACAGGCGAATTCTTCTTGCAGCAATTCATATAACATATTTATAAGCACTCACCAGGTATTTAAATTTTTCAGGTATTTTCCAGGTACTATTTTATATACTTATTCACGGTGTTTAAGCTGTAGTTATTTTTATAATAAATATTATTCTAGTTGCACTGAAATTCTGTTGGTAAAAATATATGTTTTCTCAAATATGTTGAAAGAAAGATTTTATGTATTTAATATCTAATCACATGCAGTTGGTCTTAATGCCTCCAATTTCGATGCTGAGATTTTTGCCATGAGCAATGCAATTTTAAACCTTCTTGAACTAACTACGAATCTTAATAAAGCAGTTGTCTTTATTGACTCCCAAGCTGCAGTCTTGGCAACTGTCTCCTACGCACCTAGTCCTCGTTGAAGAGGCGGCTGAGATAAATCTGTCCGATGCAATTGCTGCTGGCTGGGAGATCGTGTTTCAGTGGATTCCCAGCCATTGCGGGGTGCCTGGAAACGAAAAGGCCGACCTCTTGGCCAAAAAGGGGTTGTAAGCCACCATTTCTTTCATCCATTCAGTTCTGAGGTAAAGAAGAAAACTGACAGACCCTTAAAACTCTCCTTTCAACTGATAAAACGTGGAACATACTTGTTTCATCACCCATCCCAATGGACTTGGCCCGTGCAGTTTTTACAGCACATTTCCGACTCTCGACATGACACGATTTTCTCAATAAACACTCGCACCGCATGGGTGTAGCTATTCGTGATGTCTGTCCTCTGTGCTCGTCGGATGAAGCCATGGACTGTTTACATTTGACAACATGCACTGCACTTGATTTTGTGACTTCTAATTCCGATAACTTTTCCAATGCAAAATTTTATTGGGCTGCTGGAGTTCTTAGGGCGGATATCGCTACAGTTTGATGTAGGGAAAGCCATTGACGTTATTTTATAGACACACCTCTTATGTGTAGCTAAATAAAGAAGGATTTACTTTGTGCGCTGTTGAATTTTTATTTTACTCTACAGGATCATGTTTGTTCGTATATGAGATTTGTGATGTATGCCAAGTATATTTATTGGCTGGGATTGCTGCTGTCTGGACTAACGACTCAGTTTCTAGCCTACAAGTAATTATCTTTTCAAATATTATATCTTTCTTCTTTCTTTTATTAAACTCTTAAGACATTAACCAACGAGCATTATTGTCACTACTTGCTTTGCTTCTATGCAGCAATACAATGAGCAAATTTAACTCACACAGTTCTTTCTTTTTTATCATAAATGCACATAGGTTGATTCAGTCGAGCTGAGCATAATGTTATCTACTTGAGAGGGAGCTGCACAGGTTTGTTTCCGAAACGACGGTACTTGGTTCGAATATCGATTAGCTATGCCAAACGATTAAATTTGGTTTTGGAAGTGGAGAGAATGTGTGTGTGGGGGGGGAAGTATATAATGACAAACTAAAGTGTGTTCGTTCAGAAATGTGGTGACACTAATCGGACGGTTAGGATAGCAGCGAGAGCTCATGACGATAACTGTAGACCACTTAGCCGTATAGAACGTTGCCCGGGTTGCACCACTAGGAGGTAGGTCTACATTGCACCCCATCTCGGTATACTTTCTACAAAAGGTTCCAGATCCCTTGCGATATACCAAAAGAATATTCTCTATAAAAATATAAAGGGAAAATATTCGTCATTATGAAGAAAAACCCATTGTTATTGGCCTATATTATACATTGAGGGGATCGTATAAAATAATTCATGCACTGTTTAATACACTGCTTAGTTATAGGACCAGTTAAATGAATACAAAAGTAATTAAGTGAAATACATGCGCAAAGAAAGTATTATGAAATTTACTTTTGTCTTCTTGGTCTCTTTGCGACTTGAAACACCAGATTGTACATCGGCCCAAAGAAACTTTACCTTTGTCATCTCCTCAGCGTGTTTCTGAGATGTGACATTGTCTGGTCGTTCCAGACTGTGCTATTACGAGCCTTGTTTGGCCTTCGTTGGAGTGCTACTTCTTTGCAAAGCGCTTGACGTCCATCTCTTTGGCAAAGAAGCCCACGAGTTTCTCTTTGGCAAAGAGACCAAAAGTCGTATACCACCGCATTCAAAAAGGATGTGTATCAAATTGGACATATCCCCAAACCATCGTATACCGAAGTAACACTATTGTATACCACCGCTTCTAAACAGGATGCATATAAAGCTGTCATATACCTTCACAAGTCATATTAAAAAATAAATCATATACTATTGCATCCAAATAGGAAAGTACATTAAGTTGAACTTATTCCAAAGCGGTCGTATACCAAAGTACTACGAATATAATATAATCCTCTGAAAAGTGCCTTTTTATTGTTTTATATTATTTTTTTGTGAGAAAGTCTTGCACAAATAAATTCGTAAACAACGTTTTATGCTTTACATTTGGAACATGAAAATAATTCTATTTATTTATTTATTTTTCAGATTAGGTCGGCGCGCGGTGATCTTAGTGAGCGGATTGCTGCTTTTTGCAATTTCGATGAGTTCTGCGATGTCCACGTCATCGGTCAGTTTCCTAATCATGCGGTTGGTCATCAGCATGTCAGTGATGCACATTTATTTAACCTCTGTATTTTCCTGTAAGTATTTTTTTCTCACTCTTTTAAGTACTCCTCATCGAAATATATTTTTTTAATAATTTTGGGAATCAGGTTTCAACAGGAGGCAAAATGGAATAGAGACAAAAAGTACAGCAGTAATAAATAGCATTGTCTGAAATGACCAGACAATGTCCTATTTCTAAAACATCCTGTGGAGACAAAAGCAAAGTATATTGAACACATTTTTTGCAAACTTCAATCAGATTTAAATATAGAATAGACACAAAAAGTCCAGCCATAATAAATAGCATTGTCTGGAATGATCAGACAATGCTATTTATCTCTTTTATCTATTTGTCTGGGATGTCCGGACATCCTAAACATCTGATCATCCTCAATCAAGTCTTAGTAGGGAAAAGTAACAATATAAAAAAATTAATCGGATAAATTTTTATTTATGCATTGTAACTTGTCTAAGTCTTTATGCTTAATTTTTATACAATCCCCAACACTGCAAACTATGTTAAAAACAATAGAATTATTTTTATGAAATTAGGGGCCTGATGGCCTAATGGCTAGCACTCTGGCGCTCTGTACAACAGGTTTCGGGTTCGAGTCCCGGCGGTGCCATGATGTTTGTTGTGGTTCGGAATCCACTTTCAACCGTAGGTTCCGATCTAACGTGACCGTAGAGCGTTGCGCGGGTAGTGGGACTCGCGACCGTAGCCTATCCTCAAGCTACATGTTCCCCTGGGTAGTGCTAAATGAGTAACAGATGTGCAGCCCCTGCTTATGGCATAAAGATAACTGTTTCAGTATTGCCAGCTGCATTAGAGCAATAACTTTTATGAAATTAGGTAAATCATTTTTCCTTTATTTCTCATGAGCAAAATTTATTTGGTATACGTCTAAGAAACCTTAATAATTTAAAAAATTATATCAAGGCACCAGTGCCTATTTAAACTTCAACTAAGAATTGTTGCAGATGCAGAGAAGACGTTGGTTCTACTAGAATCTGATTCGATGGAGGATTTATTTACATGTGTATGAAAAACAAAAATTATCTAATCGAATCATTTGTTTCATCGCATTTCCTGGCTCATCTTATAAAAAAGAAGTGATATTTTTTTATACAAGGTTCTTTTTAGATGCTTCGTCATTCCTCAAAATGATTTTGATTTTTTTTTTACGCCGTATGTATTGAAATTTGCAAGAAAAATTAGCTACATTTTTGTAAGGTGTATGCAGGCTTTAGTCACAAGAATACAGGGTGATTATAATTAAAGTCCCACTTTCAAAATGCTGTCAAAAAAGAACCCCTCGTTACAATGAGTTCACATTTGAACTGTAGATACTTGAAGAAGGGGGAAACGGTACGGCATCAAAAAAAAGTTCCAACTATTTTTCCCATCCAATTGCGTGTGGCCTCGCCGTGATGGATGGAC